>JASKDV010013443.1:0-16803 GCA_032466395.1 Aegires albopunctatus | reverse complement strand
TATACAAATAATATTGTAAACTGTTCCATGAGATACTCGACCCTATGTATGACTGAAAATGGTCCGTTGGGGACCTGATTATTCTTGATTTACAGAACGTTTACATACTATAATAGCTAATAATGATACATTTCATAATAATATTGTGTAGGTTTTTAGATGACCTTGAAAAGGGTCCGAGGGGTGTTATCTTAAAATTCGCTCATCAACATCATCTTCAATTATTATCATCTTTAATATTGAAGTATTCTATTATTCTTGTTATTATTATTATTATTATTATCACTATTATAATTATTAATATTTTAAATATGCATTGTCATGAATATTCTTAGAGAAGAAATTAAAAGGCCCATTGTTGATATATCTCGTTTTGTGCAAATATCAACTGAGCCACAAAACAAAACAAAAACAAAAAAAAACAAAAAAAATCTTAATGTTATATTTATATGTGTTATATGATATGTCTTCTATCCTCCCAATTCAGGGGCCATCTTTTTGGCAAATGTGACATCTGTCATTGGTGCCTCCACAACAGAAATAGTCAGTCCAACCAAGGATCCTAAACTCGTCACAAAAGATGAACAGCCTTCACCGGTGCCAAATTATTCATACCAAGGTAATCAGCCAATAGCATCATTGATAAATGAGATTCTTTCTATTGCAAAGTTTATTTTTTCAATAAGTTTCTAAGTCATCTAACTCATATATGTGAGGGTGAACCTCAAAACCCTTCACATTCACTATAAAATGAAAATTTAGATAAAGATTGTACCTAATGCCCCATCTTTTCTAAGCAATTTTCACTTTATTTGAGCTTAACATCTTCACCGGTTCAAAGGTTATGGGAATTTTAATGTGCATAGGTAGCAAATTTCATTTTCAAGAAAATCGAGTTTAAGGTTGGAACACAACAATACAAGAAGTTAGGTTGCCTCACAACAAGCAAAGAATTAAACCTTTGACAGAATGTTATTGCGATAAATCTACTGACAAGATCAAGATTGATAATTGACTATCATATTCTGTTGAAAACTTGAAATGTCATATCTTGACTTTGAAAGGCTCTAGCATGAAATTAGTTTTTGAGAGATGTGACTGGGTTTTCTGTGCGCCCACGCATACATGTATGTTCTCATTTTGGGAGTAATTTGAGTTTTGTTGTTTACTATTCTAATGCAATAGCCTTTTGTATCTTCTGCTGTTGCTTTTGCAACTGGGTTATAATTTATACTACTACTATTACTAGAGAAAGGGGACACAGAGAGAGAGTGAGAGACAGAGACACCGTGGCACGGTGGCCGAACGGTTAAACTGGTGGACTCGCATGCGAAAGGTGGCAGGTTCGAATATCATTAGAGACACCGTGTTTAACTCTAAGGCAATGTTATTTACACGTATTGGCTATGTTTGCATGCTGTTCTTACGGCTGACGCTCGGTGACGGTAAATACTAAAAGACAAATTTCCCTTCTGGGATGAATAAGTGGAATTTTATTTGTTTTTAATTTTTTAGACAGGGAGAGGGTGAGAAGTAAAGGGCTGGAGAATTGCTTAGCGATATATTCATGGGACTAAGGGGTCCATACAAAGTAAGATCTTGAAAAATGAATTCCCTCAGAGTTACTCAAGATGTTATAAAAATTTGTGTTCAAACATTCTAAAATGTTTAAGCAGATAGCTTCTGGCAAACTAATGAATGAAGGGATGGTTCATGAAGGGGAGATAATGTTGTACCGTGAAACCCGCTTGTTCTGAAACTATAATAAAATTTCTAAACTTTTCAGTATAGCCGTAAAACCAATAATGACGCAACCTCGCTTTGTAAAGATAATTTAGTAGGCTACGTTTCGGGTGATATACATGTCGATGGAAAGAAAACACTGCATCGTTACAGAGTTGAAAGAAAACACTGCATCGTTACAGAGTTTTTGCTGTTTTTCTCTTGCTTTCTTTTTTGTATTGTTTCTTTGTCCCTTTTGACCGAGAATTTCTATGTTTTCTGTTCTCAACTGGCCAAAATAATTTCAGTTTAAGCTAGCTTACGTTCATAATAACCGGTCTACTATAAAGGATTTTTTTTTTTTTAGTTTCAGTTTAACCAGGATTTCAGTATATTCGATTTCAGTTTAACTGGGTTCAACTGTATATATTCACTCTTGTGAGGAGTTGCAGATTTGTTCCATTTATAGGGGAGCATAAAATTGCTTAAGTGAGGTAGACTTATGACCAGATGAGTAACCGGCTGGTCTTCAATTAGAATAGGAGATACATCAGAAGGATATTTCTCATTTTAACCAATAAGAGGAGATAATCGCCAAAGGGGCAACGATTGGGTTGGGCTTTGTTATCAACATAGTCTTGTTGCCATTGACCTCTTGACTCAGGCATGCAAAATTGCTAATGGCTGGCACATAGATAATCACAACATGATAGACATGCTTGGATATAATTGGTGCCATTTGCTTTTTCATGAGCCAAAAAATCACTCATCACTTACTTTCCTCCTGGACCATGTTCTTAGCCAGATTTTTTGTTTGGAGCGTGTTTTTAAGGGGGTGAATTGATGTGGTCAAAATTCTGTCACGCTGAAATATCAGGTTCTTAGAGGATCAGGTTGTTAGTTGTCGGTTTCTTAGGCTAAGACCACTGTTCTCTCAATTCACTGTTTTATATATCTTTTATCTTTCTCCATCACTTGTTATTTACATTTTGATTTCTCCCATTGTCACCAAGTATTATTCAATATAATGATAATTTTCGATGTAATGCAAAAGTTAGTTAGATTATGTTTTAGATGCATCCGTTCATCTCTTTTGGTTTATCTCGTAGCATGACAAACTGTTAATTCAAGAATCGGCCAAAAGCCTAATAAAATATGAAATTGAATCATTAATTTATGACAATATTCACAGGATATTCATCAGCAATTGGAGTCTTTGATGCAACCAAAACAGTCTACTACGTGTCTGGAGCCCCAACTGCTAGAAA
This sequence comes from Aegires albopunctatus, assembly GCA_032466395.1. Taxonomy (NCBI): domain Eukaryota; kingdom Metazoa; phylum Mollusca; class Gastropoda; order Nudibranchia; family Aegiretidae; genus Aegires; species Aegires albopunctatus. Next base: position 13,813 of record JASKDV010013443.1, on the reverse strand, counting down.
AACAGGAACAGTTGTTTTCTATACCAAAAAATTCAAACAGGATTCAAAACCATTGCACTATGAAGAATCAAATATACTGCAAGGAGATACTGCGTTTTCTGGTTTTGGATCAAGTCTTTTGGCCGTTGATTTGAATAATGATGGGTAAGAAAAACCCTTTTTTATCTGGGAGCCATCTAGATATTTTTTCCATGAAATGTAATATTCTTTGCTAATGACTTTAAAAAAAAATATCAACTGATTTTTATTTCCGGGATTAAAAAAGTCCTTAAATATCACTGAACTTCTCCCGGCCCATCTGGAAAGTAAGAAGGCAATGGCATAATGTGTGACCGCTTTTTTTTTGTGATACTAATATTATGCAAGAAATAAAGGGTATGAGGCAATGGGGTTTATGATATTCAATTGTTATTTGGTTGCTTTTAAGCCTAAGTGGGCTTAACTTTTTGTGTTAAGCCCATTTGTGCTCACAAGTGACCATTTGAAATAATGAAGGAGGGGAAACTTCGACAAAAGTTGAATTTGAAATTATTTTATTTGTATCTACTCTACTGGAAACACTTCATTGAGTACTTTATAAAATAGAAGATTGACAGTTTTCGTTTATAGCGCATAGCCACTGAATGTGCTCAGTGTGCCCTCTCCTCGGGAGCTGTTTACATTTCAAAATCTTTTTTAACTTCTGGGTGCGACCTGATGAAAAGCGCTTCTCTCTAACATTCTGACTCTTCCTGTAGCCAAGTACTTATTTTATGGTGAGGAAAATGTGGGTAAAAAGCTCAAGGAGTATGCCCTTCTGGGATTTGAACCTGGGACCTTTTGATCACCAGCCTAAATGTATCCCTCCAGATAAGGGATGGCCAATCTATGATGCATGGCATGTGCCAAAGTGGCGTATTGCATGATTAGAAGTAGCACATTGCAACCTTGTGATATATAATTTACATATCGTCTCTTATGTGTGAAATAATACATTTTGTGGGGGAGACGCAATTATACGTTTAGAGCGGCAAAATGAGACACGAGGTATCTTATACGTTTAGATTCACTCACGAAAATTAGCATTTCCATTGGCCAATTATATTTCTGTTAAAATGTGGCAAACGACTTTCAATAAAGTTTATTTGGTGCGACAAATTGAAAATCAGAAAATTTGTAGTTATATGTTTATAGAATAACAGCGACGTTAGAAATTGTACTAGAAGTAGCTGTAATGGGGGGTATGAGAGATTTGTGGCGTATCTGAAACTGCACAACAAAAAGTTGATGCAAGGTATGTAAAAGGTTGACTATCCCTGCTCTAGACAAGTTATTTAGGCTTATAGTGATGGGTTAAAAAATATTGTTAATAGTTATTTCTCTTTGATCTCTAGTCTATATGGTTTGTTTGATCTCTAGCATCTAATATTATAAAGGAGAACAGTTGAAAATAGTCCATTATGATTGGTCGAGAGAGTAGCAATGGTCCATTATGATTGGTAGAGAAAGAAGCAATAGCTCTTAACTGAGGTTTGCTGTGATGTTGGCAAGCCGAGGTCTTTGTCTCGAGACAAAGAGACGTGTGTGTGGGTGAGGCAAGGAAGAGGAGAGGACCTTGGGATATCTTAGGTAATAAGAGGACAATTGATAGAGGGTCAAGATTTTATATTCCCATTCCATCACATATTCGTATGAGATGAGTATGAGTGAAATAGGCTTTCTTTCTAACATTGTGTTTGAATTATTGCAAGCAATGCTGCAAGGGGTCATCTAGTACCCTCTATATGCATTCTTCTTATCTTAAATATTTCATAGGTTTGACGATCTCATCGTTGGAGCTCCTTACTTCTACAAACGAAATGTTGGTGGAGCATTTTATGTCTATCTTGGAAGCCCTCAAATGGTAAGAATTAGTATGACTGTCTGTTTTTCACTTATTATTATTACAATTTTTTAACCGCAAATAAATTTATTTATTTCCAACCTAAGCAACATCTGGTCCATAATTGATAGGCATAGAAATCCCTGTCCGTTCTTTGAACTTGGCATCATAGGGTCTAACAGGTCATACAAGTTAGGAGAGTGTTACTTGACATTCACAACATTGCAGTCTAAAGTTTCCATCTTTTTAACAAAATTTTAATAATTTTTTTGACCAGTTTACCAAAGATGCCAAATTTACCAAGGTATTGAGTAGGCAAATGGGAGATGAGGAATGCGGGGAACTGGCCTGTGAACATGCACGGTTTGGTATCAGTTTTAGCAAACTTGGGGACTTGAACATGGATGGCTTTCAAGGTAGGTCAGATCAGTTACTTTGATTCTCTTTTGTTTGAGAGTACTCCTCTCTTTGAAAAATGAGCTGTTTATCATGTCTTCCCCAAGGGAACTAACTCAATAAATATGGTCTGAAAATGTACTCTCTCAAGAGGATATTGTCATACACATTATCACGGGTTGTGCCTTATGTTAGTTGTCATTCTCACTTCATTTATTTATTGTCTATTTTTAGATATTTTTTGTTGATATTGCAATGCTATAGTTGACACTTCCATTTTATGGTCTATACTCTTATGTTCCTTTACTTTAAATTTGATGACTTTTTTCGTCCTTTGATTTAACTTACATAACGACTTCTGTCCATCCTCTTGAAATATGGTTTGAATATTACTTTTAGAATAAATTTTTCGGGCATCTGAATCAGTTTATTAAATATGGCTATCTATGGTTTTAATGTTAAATCTCTAATTACAATTTTCTCAAACATTTATCCTTTTTGATTATTATGCATAAATCTTAGCTTAGAATGAAGAAAGTATAAACACATTTTGCTGCATTGATATATTTAAAGTGAGCTTTATCATGAGATCTAAACTGGGCTGTATGAAAACTTCAATCAAACAGGGTTTTAATTATCTCATTACTTTATTTTACCTTACACTTTTATCTTAGAATTTACTATTATATGATATGTTTTATTCCTTCTCCTTAGATTTTGCTGTTGGTGCCCCCTATGAGGGCAATGGAATTGTATATGTATACTTTGGAGAGGATTCAGATGCTGGATTCACAACTACCTATATTCAAGTAAGATAATCTTAAGATATTTCCTTGTTTTTTTTGTGTTTAGCATTCACAACTAATTTGTTTTGACTCGAGATAGTGATGTTCAGGGTTTAGATATGGCAATGAAATTGTGGGCCTTGATTCTTTGAGACCAGTGACACATTGGTAGCATTTAAAGATTACATGTCCAATCCAAATAATTTCTTTATTGTATTTTAACTCACTTGAGACTAAGCCCATTTTGGCTTAACAACGGTTTTAAAACTGAGGATTTTGGACCATTAAAAAAAAAAATTTGTAAAACAAAAACAACTATAAATGCCAGCAATTTGAAATTTAACTAGATCTATCTTTCTACTGCAATAATAAATTTATTTACCAACAAAAACATCACAAGTATTTACACAACTTTTTTTTTTTTTTTTACAAATATTTGGAAGAAAAATAAGGTGAAATTTTGCCTCCTCGCGAGAATTTTGGAAATCCTACAAGGTTGATTAATAAAATAATAAAAAATGTACCTTGCTTTGTCTTGATTTTTTCTTTTATAACTGTCTAGAGTTGGCTGTAAATCCTCTCTTCTTATATGCATAATTCATTCTTCACTGTATTTCCACAGAGAATTAAAGCTTCGGACTTGCCCATACCTGATTTGACTTCCTTTGGCTTCGCCTTATCTGGGGGAATTGACTTGGATGGAAATGGCTATCCAGATCTGCTAGTTGGGGCATATGAATCTGATACTGTAGTACTTATACGATCTCGGCCCATCATCACCATTTTCCCAAGCATTTCTGTCAGTCCAACTTTGATAGATTTGGATGCCAAACCGTTGTGTGACTTGCCAGAGGTGAAACCAGAATACAAGAATACGCAATGTGTTGGTGTACAACTATGCTTGAATTTCACAACTAAATTAGAAAACAGGTAAAGATAAGAAGTTGTAAGCTTACTTACTTACTCTTACTCTTTCCCATGACTATCAAATCGTCGGGGGGACAAGAGCGTCAAAGCAGCAGTCAGTGTGTACTGGCTCCTGCGGTCCTCGGTGGCCGGCAACAACTCTGGGGTCGATAGTCCTGTCACGATTTAATCTTGTCTGTCCAGGACTTTCGTGGTCTTCCTCGCTTACTTCTTCCTTCAACTGTACCTTGCATGATGGTCTTGCAGAGGGTGTTTATGCAGCATACGTGCTTAAACCAAGCCAAATTCCTTCTCTTGACCGTTGCAAGCAAAGGTTCCTGGTGTTATAAGCTTTTAAAAGGGATTGCCTTTTGCATGTGTTCTTTCCTAACCCAGGGAGATTGTGGTTCCCAGTTCGGAAACCCCAATATCCATTTCAAAATTATCTTGTGAATGCTTGAAATTCTTTTTTTTCTTTTTTTTTTTTGTAGTAAATATATTCAGTCACTTTCATCAATTTTGTCCATGTATTTTTTCAGAATAAACCCTGAATTGCTAGGGCTTACTTATAAAAGAAATGGCATTGTGATGATTTCTCTTGCCAAAAGTTCTGCTCGTTTTAAAAGTAAGATATTCTATTCTTTTCTCTTCTCAGCATTGCCATTCTTCCTAATGTCATCTACAAATTAGAGGCTGAACAATCAAGGCGCATTGCCAGGGTGGAGCTTCAAGATGCCCAGGATGTAAACAAGAAAGTAGTGGAAGGAAAAGAAATGAAACTTGACCCCACCAAATCTGTGTGCACCACTGAGATTGCTATGATCAAAGTGAGCACATCGAAATATCATACTATTATTTTATGCTATCCCATTTTCATCTTTTTGACAATTTGATAGCCTATTGATAATTCTTGATTGATTCTTTCAATCATCTGAATAAATTCTAGATGCTTGTGATGTACTTAGAGTTATCCAACTAGAGGACACACAAGCAACTTGTTTATTATTATTATTATTATCATTATTATTATTACAATGATTATTATTATTATGATCACCACCATCATCATTATCATTATTTATATTTTTACCACGAAATATTTTATTCTATATGACAGTAGTTAATGTATGACTTTGATTTTTACAGTCTGGCTTTGATGATAAGTTGAATCCAATCACTTTCACCTATTCCTTTGGATTAAGCACAGACTCTAAGTCATTACCACCACTTTATCCAGAAACTGCAGAAGAAGATACCAATAACTATCCAATTCTGGACACTTTATCAATTTCGTCTAACGCCAACACAGTCCCCATAGAGGTATGAAGGCCTGTTGTGTTTCTATAGATTACGGATTCCTCTGGTTTTTGTTTATCAAAGACAAAGATTTTAAAAAATAAAAATATAACAACTGATATGAGCTTGACAAGAAATTCCAACATTTTTATCACACCAAACCGACCTGTCCACGTCATCTTGAGCCTTTCCAATATATATCATCTCATAAAAATCCAATCTTACTCCTGCCATTTACATCCAAATTTTTTGCCAGTTCCCAGTAAAATATTACTGCCTTTTGGATGCAATTGGCTGACCTCTCTCTGGTATTAAAGAAGCCCCATTTTATGATAAATGTCCCAAGTTGGCAGGTACGAATAAGGAGCTGTCACTTCCCTTTGTTCATTTGCTCTTGTATTCATTCTAAAAGTACCACTGTTGTTGATATCCTCTCTTGGAGATGCAATGATCACACTTTTATACATAATTCTTTAGCTCCTTAAATTAAAACAAAACAGCCTTGCTTTTTCTTTGTTGACCCGATACATTGCAATGTTTTTCATTTGCTAATGTAACATTTGCCCCAAAGATATACAAATGGTGGAAAAAATATTGCTGGTCTTTGTTTATGCGGAGAGTTTGAGCAATCGTAATCGAATTCATTACTAAATGACTTGACACCCATGGCACTAATTTGCTAATTTTGCCAACGTCTGCTAATTTTGTCGATTTCTAAGCAAGAATTGATTACGATTACACTTATGAGATGTACTGATTCGATGTACTTCTAGGTTATGACGGGAACCTACGAAAGCGGCCAGCCATATTTTCCAACTCAAAACTGTAGTAGATCCCAGATGTTTTTATCTAGTATTTATCAATGAAAATTTTTGGCAACCATATCAATGATCATTTTAATTGTTAACTCTTACGCAGGTTGATTTTGTTAAAGAATGTGGCGATGACAATAAGTGTATCAGCAACCTTAAATTCACTTCTAAATTATTGTCTCCTGATGCTGATGATCTCAAATCGTAAGTACATTTTTCCCACTAAGAGCAAATTCTCTTGACTTTTCCTCTTGTTGTCTTGAATTATAATCCTTGCCTTGGCATAATATTTCCAGCGCTTAACTATTTTAACTCCCAGTGGTCGCTCACAAATCAATCCTAGCAGTCTGGAGAGTTATGATAGTAATTCATTTATAAAACCAAAGCTGCTCTGTCATATGTTCCTCACGGATTTGAGATTATAGTTAAATATATTGGCTTACCTAAGAATAATGGATGTAAAGTCTGGAAGGGTTTATTTGTTATGGAGATGTTGACTGTTAAATTTATCTTTTCCTTATCCTAATGTGATTTGCTTGTTTTTCTCCAGTATTGGAGAAGATGGAACAGATGAATTTGAAATGGTGATCAAGACAGAGAATGAACTCCAGTTGGTTTTAGGAGTCACCAACCAAGGAGAGCCAGCCTACTACACACGCATCTTTGTTCACAAGCCACCTTTGATGACGCTTCAAGGAATTACTAACTCGGTAAGCAATTGACACAAAACAGAAAAAACAAAAATCAGGGTGCTGTCTTAGAAGAATATAAGAAAGAGGAATATTAGACTTCATTGTTATCTCATTTGTGATGAAAAAGACCATTTCTCATATTATATTCTATTAAAGAAGTAGAAATTTTATTAATTTGATTTTGTAGCATCAAGAGCAATTTACATATCACAGATAGGTTTGGTTTATCAAAAGATAGTTACTAATAATAATAGTAATAATAATAATAGTAATAATAATAATAATAATGATAATTGTTTATAAATGATCAACTTGATGGGCTTCTTCAGCTTGTCGAAATCAGTAAAGTTTATAAAAAACATTGATTATGGGTAAATTATCAACAAAAGGGAGAGGAATAACGTTATGTTAATGTAAATTTCATTCAGTTTTCTCACTTTCTGTTGGAAGTATGATTTTGTAACTTTGAGTTTAGGTAGTTTTACTCTCTTGGCTGTGGATGTTTAAACCAAAATGATTTAACTCCAAGCTCCTGTGCTTTACAATTACAGCATTTAAGTAATAGATCAATCTTTTTTTTTCTTCTTTTTTTTTTTTAAAGAATGTTATATATTGAATTGAATCATTAGACTAGATGCTTATTTGTTTTAGCCTGGCTGACATTTTATTTCAACTCACTCAAACCATATCTGATGTGACATTTAGCATTTTACCCAATAACTCATTTTCAGTTCATACTTTAGTTATAGGTTAAAAGTAGATGCAATTTTGGTTATTTCATTCTTTCTCTTTATTTATGCTCTTTCTTTTCGTATTCGCATTGCTTCAGATGGAGCAGGTAATTATTCATTTGACATTTTTCATTTCCATAATTTATCATCGTTGTCGACTTAACTCAATCAGATAAATTGGTTGCACTGTTTTTGTTATTTGTTTAGGGGTATTTTTTGCTTTGTTTTTTAAAATCATTTTATATTTCTTTTAACCCTGGAATGCACATCCTAATATAAGGTTAATCTCACCCATCACCCCATGACCCTCTTTATTTTCTTTCATAAGTTCTTTCATGTTCTTTATGAAGTGCTGATTTTTTTAAAGAAATATGAAAGGGAATTTAATAAAGGCTGATTTGGATCTAGACAAAGTAATTGAATTTTCAAATATTACTAAAAAACACATAACTAAAGGTGTTATTTACAGTTTAGGAGAAGTAACAAATCCCTTTGGCGTCACTCAGTTATATATATATATATAGCAATTATTATGGAGAATAAAAATTTCTAAAGTAGATTTGGATCTAGACGAAGTAACTGAAATTGTACCACAAAATATGTTACTCTAGATTACATGGTTTTAAAAGAAGTACATTCTTACATAGTTGGCTCTGCTCAAGTATATATTGTCAGTGTCGCAAGCATGACATTTCTCAGATTTTGGACCTACACATAATGCTTACGACACCGATGATATGTAGATTAGTATGGTATGGTTGTGCTTTTTGCTTTCTTTGCTAGTGGGTTGTAGGTTTTATTGATGGATTATTTTATCAGTCTTTGGGTCTTTTTTTCATGTTTTTTACTTTCCCTTGATTTATCCTTTTTTAGTTCATTGCAACACAATGCAATATCAGGTAATGAGCTTTTTAGACTAAATAATTTTTAAATGCTCTGATAAAGTAATTGATATGAAAAATACATAATTTAGAACTAATTGTCATATGCATAACTTCCTTTTCAAGTACAAAATAAGTAGAATTAAGTTCACAATGACTGTCTATATAGAAAGTGTAGCCTAATTGATTAATTATTGAGTCCATCAATGAATCAATAAAAATGGAGAGAGAGCTTTATTAGATTTAGTTTTTTTTAAATTATGTAATTTTTTCATCAAGTGATCCAATTTCAATTACTTTCATACGCAAGCCATAATGTCCTTACTCAACCGCACCCAGTTCTCATGTTTTTACTTTATTTCAAGCTAGGCGACTAAAGTTAATGCCGATTTCTTCTCATCTTTATTTTGCTTTATCATGTTGCTTTTTTTGTATAACATCAAGGTTGGATTACATTTTTCTAGGAGTTCAGCTAGTTAAGCAACTGATGAATTAACTGCTGACAAGCGTAACATTTCACTCCATCATTATACATTTGGTACAAGCGTAACATTTCACTTCATCGTTATACATTTGGTACAAGCATAAAATTTCACTTCATCATTATACATTTGGTACAAGCGTAACATTTCACTTCATCATTATACATTTGGTACAAGCGTAACATTTCACTTCATCATTATACATTTGGTACAAGCATAACATTTCACTTCATCATTATACATTTGGTACAAGTGTAACATTTCACTTCATCATTATACATTTGGTTGTCATTGTTTTTACATTCATTTGTATTATGTTAACAATCTTTCAGTCATTAACTCATTGAGGACCAAGCCTGAGCTAGACTCTGCTTGACATGATAACAACTGTAATTTCATACACTATAACTCTGAGCTTGGCATTGCAAAAAATATAGAAAGCAAGAGCAAAATCACCATCAAACATCAAACTGCATGATTATGTCAGTCAAACTACATGCAACATTTCCTCTTCTGTCTCAAGTGATTAGAACATATTATCCAAATGGTGCTTCGAAAATGTATGCAAATGGCTGGTCCTCAGTGAGTTAGGTTTTATCATGAGCAATCAATTTCATCCTACATTAATGCAATAGCTTTGTCGACATTTTATTTCAATTGACTCAAGTGGGCCTTTAAGCGTTGTCACCCATAAATTATTTTCAGTTCAATATCATTACGTCGGTCATTTATAAAAACTTTAAAAAGTTGACAAGTTTAATATAATATTCTTCTATCACTTGGATTTCTTGCCTTCCCAACTAACTCCAATTGTAAATCAAATTATTGTCTACATGATTCTGAAAATGAATTAATATGAACCTTTCAATTCAGGTGTTTTATCCTATGTCCAAATATTCTGGGTTTTTTATTTTTATCATATCTTTTTTTTCTTCTTCCGAATTTGTAAAAATATTCCTGCTAGATCTTCATGTATTTCATTTTGAAATAATTCGAATGGAGTTACTCATCATGAACTATATTCCTTTCAGTAATTCAGACTTCAGCAATTATCTTAAAGATGATGATAATGAAAGCTATATATAAAAGTAAATATTCTAGATTTTATATCCATCCCATCTTTCAGATTATGTGAACATGTCAAATTTACTGCATATTTAAATGCATTGTCAATTCTTTTTCTCTCTCTACCTTAGATTCTATAAGATAATTTGATCATTTTGCCTATCTGACTCATTTTCTATTAAGCATTTCTTTTAAACTTAAGTCTTATTTTATTTGATCATATTGGTATTTTGTGTATTTTATTTTCCTAAAGTCCATTACCAATGGTAATCATGTGCAATACTTTTATTCAAAATTAATCTCATGTTGAATAACCAGAAATTATTTTTCTTTTTGTTAAGAATTGATGCTAATATTTTCTCAGCAGTCACACGCAGCCATTATTCACAACTAACTGTTCATGCTTTTATTTTTCTATTTTTACTATGAAAAATTGTTTCTATGTTTAGTAAGACATGTAAATATATTTGGCAGAATAAGTGCAAGATACAAATTATTATTTTTTAAATTTCGGGGTTGTTTTTAGTTTTTGCCCTTCAAGAATTTGTAAAAACTTTAACATCTTTTTTCATAGTTTTAGTAGCCCTTCAGGGATATTAAATAACTTTCAAACTTTAACATCCTTTTTCATAGTTTTAGTAGCCCTTCAAGGATGTTTAAAAACTTTAAAAACTTTTAACATCTTTTTTCATAGTTTTAGCCCTTCAAGGATATTTAAAAACTTTCAAAACTTTAACATCTTTTTTCACAGTTCCATTTATTCTTTAATACCTTTTTGCATTTTTTTTCTTACAAAACTTCTATAAATGACCCAAGCCTGTCATTTTTCTCCCTATTTTAAATTCTTTGAATTCTATGTGCGTATGAGTGATTTGAATCAAACTAACAGAGAATAGATTCATAGGTGTGGTAGTCCCTACTCTCTCAATACGAGTATTTCTCTTTTGATAACTTTTGTAATATTTCAGTGGCATGAATAATCCTAGGTAGATCTAGAAATTGTAACAAATGGTGCCCTTTTTGTTATTTTATTAGATTGTCCATAGTTTGATCTTAATCCAACCCTGTCCGTATTTCCTTCAATCATGATTAAAAATCAATAACTTAAAGTAAAGGAAAAGTTGCACTTATAAAGCACTCATCCACAAACATAGATTCTCATGGTGGATTACGGTGACATTATAGGCTTACTCCCAAACAAATGAAATGGGAGATAATTATTAAGGTGACATTAATAATCTTACTCCCAAACAAATGAAATGGGAGATAATTATTAAGGTGACATCATAGGCTTACTCCCAAACAAATGGGAGATAATTATTAAGAGAAGGAATTGATCCATCACCATATCTTATCGTGATCAATCCCGATATTCTATCATCCAAAGCAGCACTGAAATGAACCACATTCAATAATAGATTTAAAATGTCAGGTCTTTATCTGTTTCCTTCCATCATCCCTCCCATTTCATCCCATCCCTTTCAATCCATTTTGGAAAGTGTACTTATGCGATTTATTAATGCTGTCATGAATAAAACTTTTGAATTACTGATCATTTATAACACAGTGTACATTCACTGGAGGCCCTTCCATTGCACTCTGGTTGGGTATGGTAACTGATATTATTATTAGACCTAGTCGCTGTGAACCTGATGGCTCACTCACATGGAGCGTGTTATCGGGGAGTCTCCATATTAGCAAACAGCTGGTTCTCAGGTGGCTAGGAGAGGTTCGGCGTACCCTGCAGCTCTACCTAAGGGACGTCAAACGACCCCCAAAACCAGTAAACCAGTACATTCATTGGTAGTCACAAAATATCGACACCTTATTATGTGTGGCTTGTTTTCAATGAGGTACTGATCATGAATAGAGTTAAGGTAGAGTGTTTCCTAAACTAATATGATATTATTATTTTCATACAAGCACATAGAGGACATCTTCATTTTAATGATATGCATTATATAAATGCCATTCACTATTACATGTAATGTTATTATATGTAGTATTCAAGTCATAAACTTTCGGAGTTCTTTTATATAGAGGCTTTAAGATAAGACTGTAATTTATTAAGGACTTTAGTTCCTATGATCATGAGCAAAATTTAATTAAGAAAGTCTGCATATACATTATTTTGAATATTAAGATTTTCTTACAATTACCCAATCCTGAACATCGCAATCCTAACTTTTACTGTCATCACAGACCTCTTTAGCAATGGTGAAGATGATGTGGATTACGTTACAACTTTGTAATGATGTAGTTTGATATCAAAGACTGGCTAATAGACAAAATTAATTATTTATTTTTTTTAAAATTATTATTTTATTTCAGACACATGCCTCATCATATTGAAGTTTCATATTTTTTCTCTGCTTCAAAGAATACTAGTCTCGCTCTCTAATCCAAACGCTTCCGTACTCAGCAATTTTGTCGGATTACAGAATTTTACGGATTAGAGAATTCTTGCATAATCATACGAGAGAAGGCCTCAGAACGTATAGTTATGTAAATCGCATGCAATTGAAGTGGCACTGGCTACAATATATACACATCAGACGTATATCATCACTGGCCAAAACAATGAGAACTTAACTGAGAGTTTTTTGTTCTGTTTATATTTTGTTTTTTGTTGGATTTTTTGTTTGTTGTTGTTTTTTTGTTATTTTTCAGTCTGGTTATCACTGATGGCCAGCCACTTATCCCTAGCTTTTGTTATATCACTGATTATTGATCTACCCATTTCAAGGGCAAATTTCTCTTTAACAAAATTTTGTAGCTCCGCTATTGTCATCTTCGGGTTATCGTCTTTATTTTTCACCAAGTTGCGCTTCACATGAATATATTCTTCTTTGCTTTGGCGACGACATGTTTAGACTTAGACTTGGACACAAAGTTAATATCCAAGCTTTAGATCAATTAAAAAAAGCAATTCTAATCATACTTATCAATGATCAAACAGACGATATGATTTGTCAAAACGAGCACCTACGATATTGCATAGAACGAAAGGGGGCGGAGTCATATCGAGTGGTGATCGACAACTTATGTCAGCTGGTCATTCACAAGTTTACAGTCACCCGCCACAAGTCTAGTGAATGACACGGATCGCACAATGAAGATAAAAGGCGTGTCTGGGATCTGGTTTCGTTATCGCATACATGTAGAAGTGAAAAAAGTTTGTCTGGTTCCTGTCTTGATTCTTGATAAGCCTGGTGTAAAGCATGTGTCACAGTGTCCTTGTCGCAAAAGGTGTGAAAAGGCGATACAGTACGTTTGTGTTTAGAAATGACCAGACAAATGAAAACCAGACATCAGTTAAGATACATGTAAGTTCGTTGGTTGTTGATGATGTGGAGAAAATGTTCGGATTAGAAAGGTAAAAGTAGCGATTCGTCCCCAAAAATGGGGGTTCGAACTCGGAATTCAAATTTCCCGTTTAGCATACAAAGAAATAATAAGAACAAAATCTCTTTCCAGAAAATCGTTGGGATAGGAGGGGTCCGGATTACGGCAGACTGTATATTAATATATTTTAATTGAATTGTTGGATTTGTTGAAAATCACTTTTTTTCTCTCCATATTTTTGTTTTTTCTTTTCTTTCTTGATTAAATCAATAATCATCCCACTGCTTCTCCACAGAGCTCCGTAGATTGCAATGATGCCATAGATAATGACACATTGATAGTGTGTGACAACATTGGAAATCCCTTGAAAAAGAGTGTCTATTTCACCATGCGGTTGGTCATTCCTCGGGAAATGGCAGAGTCCGAGGAATTTTATACCATAACATCTTGGGTCAACACGTAAGTGAGACAACATACTCTAATATATGTTCTCTCTCTCTCTCTCTCTCTCTCTCTCTCTCTCTCTCTCTCTCTCTCTCTCTCTCTCTCTCTCTCTCTCTC
>JASKDV010013331.1:0-26628 GCA_032466395.1 Aegires albopunctatus | reverse complement strand
TCTCTCTCTCTCTCTCTCTCTCTCTCTCTCTCTCTCTCTCTCTCTATCTCTCTCTCTCTCTCTCTCTCTCTCTCTCTATCTCTCTCTCTCTCTCTCTATCTCTCTCTCTCTCCCTCTCTCTCTCTTGGAGCCTTGCCTTAAAAATTGGGGTTTAAATCGTAGATGCGTTGAAGTCCTTGTGCACCATGATGGGAGTCGTCTTCAAGTCTAAGCTAAGTGTGTTTTTATCTATATTTGTAGTTGTTTGTTTAATTTCTGACGAAGATTCTTCAACAGTAAATGTCGAATTGTCTTGTTTTGTCTCTAATCTAGTTGAGTTATTTATATTTTCCTGTTGTTTTATTTTTATTATACTCAACTGTGGCTTTACATTTACTTAACAATTGACAGACAATATAAGGAAACTAATCACTGGATTATTAGGAAAAGCCTGCCAGATCAATACTGTTTAGTGCATGGTTCAGATTTAGTGCATTTTGTGCTTTATTAGAACACTATTTTAAAATAAATTAAATGTATATATTTTCCTTTTTTTTTGTTTATAGGCTGGGGCACTGAATGAAACTCGCTATGACAACAATAAAGCACAGGAGAAGCGCCAGTGGCTTGAGGAATTGGGTGAGACAATAACTTGAAATTAAGGATAGGGTTATAATTACCAGTATTAAAGACTTACTTTTCAGTACTATGATAACCAATAATGAATTATCACATCCTCTTAAAATCTAAAAATAGCTGTTCTTCGAAAATCTTCAGAAGTAGAAAAGGATTTTAATTTTTAAATTTTAGATATAGTGTATCAAGGGAAGATACAAGATTTATATTTATATAATTTGCATTCATAGAGAAACAACGAGAAGAGCAGCGCAGGGCAAAGGCTGAAAAAAGGGAAAGAGATCGTCAGGTGGATGATGGAGTGTGGGCTGACCGCTTTCAAACTGACCGCCAGAAACTGAATCAATTTGCTGGCACCTCCAGTCAAGGCCCCCCAATGTCTGATTATCCCAAGTCATCTGAAAAGCTTGAGACCCAGCGGATCAGCAGTGCACCTGAACAACAACCACCACCACCACCACTACCACTATCAGTTAGAGATAGCAATGAGGAACCGTAAGTTTCCATCTTTAAGCTGATAACAGTATTGATGTTTAGCATGTACCTCAGTACTACACTTTTTTAGATTCTTATCATATGCATTGGATTCAGAAGTGTTTTGATATTATGACATTGTTCATTCATTGTGATGTTGAGATTAGCAACAGCTTTTCTTAATTCATTATAACAATTACCTTCTGTTTTGTGACAGGTGAGGAGATGGGGAAGAAGTGGTGTAATCTTGTTTACTGATTACCATATCTTGTTGAAGCAAATACAGTCATGTCTCCCTAATCTAGTCTTCTGTACTACGGAAGTCTCCATGATAACAATAATAATAATAAATAGCATTTATAGAACTTATATTCACTGTTAGAAACAATTCTCTACGCGCTTTACACTTATTAACAACATCATAATTTATGAATTAAACATCCACAGCCAATAAACATTGTGTGAAAGTAGACATAAAATGCAAAAATAAAATAGAGATAATTATTATATGGGTACACTGCAGTACATACTTACAGACAATCAAAAAACCATTATATTTTGTAAAAGCATGGGAAAGCAATAATAACAATTTTTATTGTCTTAAAAGATGGATTTTCAAGGAACGTTCGAAATCATTTTAAGAGTTTAAACTTGTTCTTAGAGTATGCCGTGACACAGAGACCAGAATGAGATCAGTTGGTCCAAACACATGAACTGGGAACAAAGTCTTTCTTATTTATTTGTACTCTATAATCCAGGCTTTGTGTGAACACTATCTTTCTACATTCCAACTTGTCTTCTAATCCGTTTGATGACCGCAACACCGCAACAGATTTCTCAAGATTTAACAAACATTACATCGGGGTCAAATGACAGCTACAATAAACAAAATCAATCCAGACAATAGACACATGTGGGTGGGAAAGCAATCCTTGTCTATAGCTCAAACATGTGACACTGATCTGCAAAGAGCCCTTATGATGCCCATTAAGTTGTTGATTACGTCGGTGACGTTTACTTAATTGTGTCAGGGCCAAATGACCATGTTAGTACCCAGCCAGGCGATAGTCACCTCTAGGTGATGAAATGAAAGGTGCGCCAAGCCACAACCCTATCATAATATGCTAAAAGGGTTGTAGCTGAGCATTAAGGTCTAACGGTAACACCATACACTTGACTTTGACCAATAATTCTATAATCTGGACAAATGTTCAAAAATGGGCATGTCTGGATTAGAGAGACACGACTGTATGTCTGGCAAATATATATTGATTTGTTTTTCAGAACTACTTTCCTGCGAGGGCAAGGAGTATATGTTGATCCTTTAACAAGAAAAGAGCAGGAAGAGAAAAGAAGAATACATATGGAATATCAAGTAAGAAGTCTTTCAATAATAATGATGTAATAGTGATGGTAATGCAGACCTGCCTAGTCTTACGAAAAATTTGTAGTACCACGAAAGAAAGCGATAGAAAAGCCCTGTCTACAAATCTATGAACTTGCGTCAAAAGGCTACTAATTTTATATAGCTGGCCTAGTGGTAGTACAAATGTAGCGAATTAATGATTATACAATCTAGATCTACCGGATTGGATATGCATCACTTCGGTATTGCCGATAGGCGATTACTAGTATATGCAATGACTATTGGATGCCGGTGAAGAAAAAAGAAATAAAAATGTAGCAATACCGAATCGTTTTTCGGATACATCCTGTGGTATTATTATTAGTCTGCTTGAATTCTCTCAATTGTACATGATTTGGTTTCTCTTTTTCTTCAGCGGATGTTTATCTTTAATAATGGATTCTCACTTTCTTCAAATTGTGCAGTTTTAGATCTATCTAGATCTAAATTTACTATTGTTTTAGTTGGGTTTTTTTTATGCTTAGTGATGTATAGATCTAGATCTAGATCTATCTCTAAAATATACTTCCAAATTAAATTTAAGAACATCTTCTTTATTCCCTCCCGAATCGAGAGGTCTAGACTCTGTTCTGAACTCTAAAAATTTTAATTCAATTAATTATCTCGTGTAAACCATACAAGTGATCCAGTCTGTTTCTATGATTTTGATAGGTACAGGCTGTCGAAATGAACTTTTGGTGGAAGTTTTAATAGTAGATCTAGATCTAGGTATTTAGATCAAGTTAGATTCAATCGCAAATTAGATCTAGATCTAGAATCTTGTAGTGCCGGTCTTTTTTAACTTTGGGTACTAGATCTATTATTGTTTGACTATTAATTTCCCCCCCAAAACTACTAAATTTGGTGGTTTCCACTACTAATTCTTAGTATTGTAACTAGGCAGGTCTGGATGATGTAATAGGGATGATGATGGTGATGATAAATTGATAACAGTGATGATGATGATGATAATATAATAATTAATTTTTAATTAATTTGGCCTCAGTCTGTCTCAGGAGACCATGGATCAGCCTTTTATGCTTGTGCAGCGTCTGCTGTGGCTGTAAAGTCCAGCATGGGAGTGGCAGATGCGTTGGCAGTCTCTACACTCAGGTGCCGGCAGGCCCTGTTTTCTTCCAGCTGACTGTTCCTTCTCTCTTCATATTGAGAAATGCCATTCTTTGTGGTGTGACTCCAGGCGGTGCGGTCTAAGGTGGCCAAAGACAGGTACGTTGGGACGATGTTGCAATCGTAGTTTGGGTCTGCCTGTGGCCCTGATCCCTTAGCAAGTTCTCCATAAATAATATCCTTCGGAATGCGACGATCTTCCATCTGGCAGACATGGCCCAGCCAGTGCAAGAATCGCAAAAAGATTTGGGAGACCAGCCTGGGATAGGACAACTTCATTAGTGATGTAGTCATGCCAGGTGATGCCCAACAGTCGTCTTAGGCAGCGCATGTGAAAGGTGTTCAGTCTGCGTTCTTGATGGGTGTGCAGTGCCCATGTTTCACTTCCGTAAAGGAGCATACTGAGCACACATGCCTGGTAGACTCATCTTGGTATTGATTGAAAACAGAGCATTGTTCCAAACCCTTTTTGTGAGACGAGCCATTGTGCTTGATGCCTTCCCTATTCTTGTGTTGAGCTTGGTATCTAGAGATGAGTTGTTGGAGATAACAGAGCCGGGGTAGGTGAAATTGTTGACTACCTCTAGGGTGTGGTCTCCAATGGTAATGTTTGGGGTGACGCTGACGTCCTGGCCCATGATGTTGGGTTCTTTAGGCTGATTGTAAGGCCAAACTCTTTGCAAGCCTCTGCGAAGCATGTGACTAGGCGTTGAAGCGCTTCTTCTGAGTGAGCAGCAAGTGCTGCATCGTCAGCAAAAAGCATCTCTCTGATGAGATCTTTGCGAATTTTTGGTTTTGCTCGAAGATGGGCGAGGCTAAAGAGGTTTCCGTCACTTCTGGTATATAGGAAGATACCATCATTTGAGTCCTGGAAAGCAAATCTCAGTAGCTTTGAGAAGAACACACCAAAGATTGTTGGTGCCAAGACACATCCCTGCTTTACACCACTCTTTATTGGGAAGGGATCAGATGACGACCCGTGGAACTGAATGGTGCCAGACGTGACATCATGAAAGGATGCAATTGTCTTCAGGAGTTTGGGTGGACAGCCGATTTTGTGAACAGGGGCGAAGAGGCCTGTGTGACTTTCAAAGTCGAATGCCTTTTTCAGATTTATAAAGGCAAGATATAAAGGTTGCCTTTGTTCCCAACATTTTTCCTGTAATTGCTGAAGCGAGAACACCATATCAACAGTTGATCTGGCATCTGTGAATCCACATTGGGATTCAGGATATATGCGATCAGCTAGGAGCCAAATGCTGAGAAGGGAGATTTCCCAGTAGTAATTACAGTCGCTGCGATCGCGACGACATACATATCACCTGCCTGTCACTTCCTGCGAGGGCAAGGGGTATATGTTGATCCTGTAACGAGAAAAGAGCAGGAAGAGAAAAGAAGAATACATATGGAATATCAAGTAAGAAGCCTTTTAATAATAATAGCAAGCGACGACATACATCTCACCTGCCCGTCACTTATTCAATCTGCCCAAACAATCATCTCACATCATCGCAAATGCTCCCCTGTGCAAGCCCAGAACAATAGAATGATAATCCCAGTGCTATTGGTCACTCTTTTTTGATCTCACTTTCCTGCCTTGCCTGATCCATAGTGAGGCGAGGTTGAGGGGGTTGATAGCTAGTCACCACCCCCTTTTTGTCTGCAAGTCAGTGTCTAGAATGATATATCTATTCACGACTAGGTGTCTGCACTACAGTCAATCTTTAGCTGAATCCCATCAAAGGGTGACTACAAGCATAATCTTATCTCTTGACGGTGTTTGAAATTAATTTTCTTTGTTCTGCCTTACTATCTATCCGGGTTCTTGGAGAGAATTAGTGAAATCGTGCGGGTTCTTGAAGGAATAATTTATCTAGGGAAAAACTATGTTTTGGTGAAATAACGGGTTCCAGGCAAGGCGGGCTCTAAAGGGAAGATCACAAAAATAATAATATGATATAATGATGATAATAATAATAATCATAATAATAATAATAATAATAATAATGATAATAATAATAATAATAATATCAGCATGAATAGAGCTTTCATTAAAAAACAGCAGACTTAATCTACGCCCATATAACAAATTATCCTATCTGGTGAATTTAGTATACATAAGTAACCCGTACACTAAAGAGATGATAACTCAACTCTCTAATAACCATCTTCATCTACATATACAAACGCCAACGTACAGAAAGGATCACATGCTAAATTAGGTTGTTACCAATGATTCAACTCTTAATACAGAAATGAAGTAATGGACAAATTATTATTAGATCATTTTGCAATCATTTCTCACATGACATGACCAAAACAAGACATCTGCTAAAGAACCATAAAATTTAAAAATATAAAAAAATATTGAAATTCAAAACTTCAATGGCGCCATTAGATCCTTATTTTCAAAAACATCAACAGCAATAACTGCAAAAAGCTGCAACAAAAATATAATATCTTAAGTACTGGATCAACATGCTCTGGAACAAGAACCATCCATGCTCAACGTTCTGTTCATAACAACACCAGTGATCTGCAGAGAGGAAATGGAGGAAAACATTTCTCAAATTCATTGTGATGTCTATAAATTGTGCAAAAAGAAAATTAAAGATGCTATACTCACTGAAAGAGGAAATACTTCAATGGAGAAAATGCTTAGAGTAAAAACTCAAAGACACTATTATGAAATGACTGGAAATTGCAAATCATAACTTTTTTGAACTAAAATGTCTTTTGACAAATACCTATTACCTTTGGCATATATTTTACCAATAGAAGTCTCTACTTAAAGAGACAAACGGACGGTTATAATAACGATCATGACATATCTGAAATTGAAGATAATGATTACTACCAGGGATTTCTGGAAGGTATCAGAAGCTGAATATTAAGGAACTTGTCATCTCCATCTAAATCTTGTCCACTTGACCAATGCCCACAAGTCTTTTGGTTCAATGTTTAGGTACACTTCGTGGAATAATAACTGAAATAATTATTCACTCATTGCGATTGGAACAGTTCCTGATTGTCATAAATTAGCTATTCTCACTCTTCTTCTGAAGAAAAACAATCTTGATTCCAAGAACTTGAAAAATTACCAACCTGTGTAGAATCTCTCTTTTATTTCGAAGATACGGTATTGGAGAAGGTTGTTCTTGAACAGTTTAAAGAGCAGTTGCAAAGCAACAATCTTATTGAACTTTTCAACTACGTTTATTAGACTGAGCACTATTGTTTTATGACCAAATTTACTTCTTTTTTTCTTCAAAGGCTCAAATCAAAGCTCAGATAGAAGAAAAGGAGAGACAGAAGAGAGACGAAAAAGAGAGAAAGGCGAGAGAAGATATGGAAGAAGAAAGGAAATTTAAGATTGAGAGAGAGCGGTTGATGAAGCAAGAAGAATCAGAACTTAAGAAAACTCAAGATCGAGAGGTAAGGAACTTTGATTAAAATGATATGCAAGAGACTGAAATTCCATTATCACTATGATCAAAAAACTAGTATGAGATGAGCGCAAATCTTCATTAGTATTTCATCTTTTTTTTCATATTTATCTGTGGGATTTTTTAACATTCTTAAGAAAACCATTGAATGTGTATATAAGCATTTGATATTATTTCACTTGAGACGAATTATGCACGTTATGCGTCATCCTCAAAAAGGCAGAACCGACGGGTCACGTGGTAGCTGCATGATGAACTTTAGCTCGCCATAACAGAATGATAAACACAGCTAGAATGCATTAATTGTCGCTAACTGATAGAGCAGTCATTTGCTTCGTTCCTTCTGAGTTATAGTTTTTGAGAAACTTTTAGGGTGAAAATCAGATTTAAAGTTATGATGGGTTATTTCACTGTAATCTCAGCTTCTTTCACTTTCAATCTTAAATGACATAGATCTACAGCTCTAAACTTTGTTTTTTCTACCTTTTCAATATGTACAGAGGTAGGAATTTGTTTGATCTCTTTGAAAATGGATTAGATTTTAGGGATTTTTATTATAATTCAGAATTATACTCTCTATATAATGGAAATATGGGTTGTCAACATAGGCCTACTGGATGTAGATTTAGATCTAGATTTAGATAGCAGGTAGGACAGTGAAACATTAGAAGTGATCTAGAAAGAGAAAAATGAGAAAGACTAGATCTAGTAAGAAGTCAGATTGATTTTTACTCCAATTTCAACCATTGTTTCTGTTGGGGAATAATTATTTTGCATCGAAGGTTGTGATGTTGAGGACAATGTTGCCTTGGACCTCTGACTCAAATTTGAGACCAAAGACCATGTTTTTTCTATTTCATTATCATCAAAACAATGTTGCAGCCAGTTTAAATGAATAAATATAATCTATAGACAGTTATGAAAGAAGAAATTAAGACAAAACAAGGATATTTATTCATATCAGTTAATCTAGGTCGTCCTTGTGGAATTTCCGAAATTCTTGCGGAGCAAAATTTCACTTTTTTTTTCAAATATTTGTTTTGTAAATACTTTTGATGGTTTTGTTGGTAATTAAAATTTAATATTGCAGTAGAAACATTTCTAAATTTCAAATTGCTGGCATGTAAAGTTATTTTTTTTAACGATCTTTTAAAAATAGTCCAAAACCCTCAATCTTGAAGGTTGTTAGGCCAAAACAGGCTCAGTCTCAAGTGAGTTAAATAGGATTTACAGATAAGTAACTCTTTTATAGAGCACTCATTTCCAATAAAATTAGGCTCTGAATGCAAAATAGTGAAAGGTAAATGAGAGAATTAACAATGTAAATTTATGTGTCAATATATTTTACTTTTTCACCTTTTCATTTGACTAGCACTGGAACAGTGTTGGATGCTATGTAGAATTATAATTTATGTCTCATTTACCTCTTGAAGACTCTCCGCCAAAGACAAATGGCTGTCTTAAAGACTGCAATGGATGAAGCTCAAGAAAAGGCTCAGGAAGATAAGAATGTTAGGCGAATGCAGCAGTTGCAACAAGGGGGTCATGACGTTTCTCAGTTGAAGGCCACCTATGAAGGTAAGTTGATAGCTTAGATACTGTAGGGTTTATCCTTTGCTTTTTATATTCATCACTGTATCTGACCTCAAAACAAAAGCTAGGAAGTTTTCTATATATGTTTATATGTCCTTGCTAACCAAATTCTGTTTGTTTTTGTTTGTTTTTGTTTATTATTGTTATTATATTATTATTATTATTATTATTATTATTATTATTATTATTACTACTAGAAAAAGCCTCCTAACCTGCATTCTGTAAACTTTCATTTGATAGTTTTGTTTTTTCTCCCGGCTGGCTTATTTCGACAAAATGGGCCGCCTTTCTTCAAAAAGCATGGCCATAAGTAATAATGTGAAAATGAAAACTTATGGATGGCGCCTGAGAGCAATTAATTTTTTAATCAACGGTTATAGAGACAGATGTGCATGAGGAGACTCGAAATGTAATTCTTATCATAATTAAATTTTGAATTTATTAAAACAATAAAGCCTGAAAGTTAAAAATCTGGCGGCCAAGGACTTAAAAATGTTATTTTATGTATGTTGTCTCTATTTGCTGTAGATTTCTTGAATGTGTAAATGTAATTTTGGCACTATTTATATTTTAATGCATTATTATTATTATTATTATTATTATTATTATTATTATTATTATTATTATTATTATTATTATTTTTGATTAATTAATTAATTCTTTAATGTTTATATACTGTTAGTAGAATTTCAGCAAGATGTAGGTGTCTAATAATAATTAATTGAAAAAAATATCCGCCTTGCTTATTGCTATTCATTTTTTTGCCTTTTGCCTTTACAAAGATGTATAAATATTGAATGTTTCAAGGCAAATAAGAAGTATTCACCTTTCCTGTTTAATTGAAGAGCATTGTTTCACAGCTTGGTATTAGTTTATGAAAGGTCAGAAGAACATATACAAAGATTGCATGATTGTGAAACTACAAAAATGGTTTATTTTCTTTCATATTGGAATTTTGTATCAAAGATAATGCTTTAAAATTAATCTTTAGTGCACAGTTTTGGTAAAATGCTCTTTAATTTTGCCCCCTTCTTAGTCCTTTGGATATATTTATATGTTTACTAAGAAACTTGCTTGAAAACTGATGATTTCATATGTCCATCTTATCAAAAATATCCAAAGTAGATTATTATTGTGAAACGACAACCCTCATTGGGAATTTCTTTAGATGATGAGGGAGAAAAAAACAACAACCCTTGCAAGCACAAAATGAATAATGAAAAATCAAAATTGATGTTCATTGATGAAGCAAAGTTGCCTGATTAATGTAAGGTTATAAGGAAAGTTTAGAGCAATTTACTTTCATAGAAAATTAAAGATATCTGTACAGGTAAGATTCACAAAATGCTTGGTTCATGAGAGTGAAATTGAAAGGTGTTGAAGAGCAAAGTGTACCGTAGCAAAAGCTATATCTCAAATTGATATGCATCTTGTGAAAGCACTATTTTTAATATATGTTTTTATTGTTTCGCTGTGCCTTGTTCATGTATTTCCCTTGCTTTATATTTCATCCATTTAGAGCCAGTCTCTAGAATGTCTGGCGCTGGAACTCATAGGTTGCCTGTTAAAGGTGATCACTCTCAAGGTACTACTGAAAAATGAACTGTTGACACAGTCTTTGATGCTTTTCTGAAATTTTGGACACTTACCATTCAATCATTTATAGTGCAGAGGTCAAATGCTGTTTGTATCTTTTCAGATTTTGATATATAATTTTCAATCGACACGGGCATCATAGATGTAATGCAATATGTTTGGTGGAAAACAGTACTTAACAAATTATGAATGAACCAATAACATATTACACCTCAAGCCTGACTGAAATCATTTTCCATCCCACCATTAAGTTCATAAGTGTAAAGCTCATAGAGAATTGTTTTTAACAGTCGATATACGCTCTATAAATGCTATTTATTATTATTAATATTCGACTCTTAATGGTTGATGTTGATGTTACATTTTCTTTAGAGCAAGTCTTATAATTGAAATAAATGAAAAAGATTTTATAATGAAAGAAATTTGAGCTCATAAACTCCAAAATAAAACAGGTAACCTGTATTTTTTTTACCAAACCTCTATTGGTGTTACTATCATAATTAACAAACATTCAGAAATAACTCACTGAGCACTTTTTCTTACGCCTTTATTTCAGTGTCCAAAATTTTGATTTTGATCACCTTTACTTGTTTTCCAACTGTTTGGATTATTTTGTTTATCATTAGAGAAAAATTGTTTTGTTTTTTACAAATAATCATAGATGCTTGCAAAATTGTTTACTGTAGCCTAAGGGTATGAGCATTGCTGCTTTTTTATACGGATGGTTTACATGGTTAGTAAAGGATGTAATATGAATGATAAAAGAATAGCTTTTATCATCCAGAATATTATAAACATGCATCTACATCCCATATTCAACAAGATAATGCAACGACAGAAGGCATGATGAATAAATTGTGATGTAATTATAATCATAACTTAAATTTTCAATGGGTGAAATATGGGAAATGGAGAAAAATACAATAGTATGCAATATGCAGGGTAAGTAAGCAATCAAAGTATAAAATGGGGAAATTTTATGGGGGAGTAGAGTTTTAAAGACAACACATTCTTAACGACTTTTTAGTATTAGAGTTCATGTCAGCACTTTCATACAAATAATTCATTTTCTTGTGACTTTTTCATAATTTTTGTCATTATTCTCAAGTTTACCCTTGTTCATTGTGTTGTAAAGATTATTTTGTCTGTGTGATCTTGTTGATCTCATGTTATGCCTTGCATTTCATATTGTTATAAAGAATTGTTTATTCTCGGGAAAGGGGGGGGGGGGGATCTCCAGAGACATGTGTGTATTATCAATAGGTGCCGTGGTAAATATTTTATTTTTAATCCTTCCTTGTGTTCTCAAGAGTTTGGCTTTAACATGGGGGCAATGTGTATTTGATTGAAAATTCTATTCTTTCACCCTCAATTCAATACGTCTGTTGTAATCCATATAGCATTTACAGTCAAGCCCTCTCTAATCCGAACACCTCCATTCTCTGCAATTTGTTCGGATTACAGAATTTTCCGGATTACAGAATTGCCAACCAATTGTATAATCATTCGAGAGAGGGCCTCAGAATGTATGGTTATGTAAATCGGGTGCATTTGAAGTGGCACCGACTACAATATATAAACATATGCAAGAGAGAGAGAGAGAGAGAGAAAAGAGAAAGAGAGATAGAGAAAGAAGCTACCCATTTCAAGGGCAATTTTCTCTTTTACAAAATGTTGTAGCTCAGCTATTGTCATCTTTGGGTTATCGTCTTTTTTTTTTCACCAACTTGGGCTTCATCTGAAGGGGTATCTATTCTTCTTCGCTTTGTCGACGACATGTTTATTGGACACAAAATTAGTCTTAGGGTCTAGTTGTGAGAATGTCTGTGAGCTACGACTAAATATCCTACTTTAGATCAATTTATAAAAAGCAATTGTGATCATACTTATCAATGATCACATAGACAATATGATTGGTCAAAACGAACACATACGCCATCGCCTCAAACGAAAGGGGGTGGAGTCATATCGAGTGGTGATCGACAATTTACGTCAGCTGGTCATGGGTAAAGAGATTCATTCGTTCACAGGTTGACGCAATCACCTGCCACAAGTCTAGTGAATGACACAACATGTGCACTGCAGACAAATGGCTTGTCTGGGATCTCGTCTCGTTATCGCATAGATGTGAGAAAATGAAAAAAGTGAACAATGTTCGGATTAGAGAGGTGAAAGTAGCGATTTCGTCCATAAAAACGGGTGTTCGAATTTGGAATTTGAATTTCCGGTTTAGCATACTAAGAAATAATAAGAACAAAATCCGTTTCCAGAAAATCGTTCAGATAAGGGAGGGATCCATATTACAGAAGTCCGGATTAGAGAGGGCTGACTGTATATGGAAAATGAGTCGTTTCAGAAAATCTTTTTTATGTACTTATTGTTCCTCCAATTTTTGTTAACATTTCCCTTCATGCCCTGAGTTCCTGTTCACAAATAACAAACCATACATTTTTGTTTTTTGTGAATGAGGCAGTTCATAAAGCAGCATTGTTTTAACCTCTTCTTTTCTTTATTTTTTTTTAAACATTAATCTTTTGTCATGAAAAATCATGTGATTTCAGTCTTGAAGGATTTGTACTGTAGATAAATTCCTAAAATTACGAATGAAAAACCTAGCTATTGTTCTGATAATGAAGGCAGAGTGGGTAGGGCATTGCACAACAATCTGGCTTCCCTGGTTCAAGCCCTGCTTTAGCATCTGACTCTTTTCCTTGGGAACAGTAATATACACCATTTTCCCATCTACGTCACTGCACTGTCACTGCACTGTAACAGATGCTAGAAGAGACCCCAAAGATATATTATTTTCTTTTTGAGATCGATGAAGGCAATTTTACATATTTGTGACCTGTTTCTTCAAATGGTAACATATTTTACTTTTTTGGGGTTTGGATATATGAATACGACAAGACAGCCCAAAATATTCACTTTGATATGATACCAAGTTTACGAAGATTGGACTTTGTGTTATATGACAAATATAATAGGGATAGGTTGGAAAACCAAGCTTTGAGAAAATGGTGATCAAAGATGAGAACTGTCTTCACCAGTTTCGAGAATGAACGAATAAACGAACGCTGGGCAACTGTTGATTCTATTTCCCGATTTGCATTAAACTATGCATACACTTGGTGTATAATAATATCTAACTCTTGATAGAAAATAACATGTCTTTCACATAAGCCAAGTTATATCATATTTCATTAGGCAAGACAGATAATTTCGCTTGGAGTTCAGACAAGGTGGTTTTCCTTGAATTATCTTGCAATTGGCTCCTCCCCTTGCCTTACCAGTCACCATCACCATCACATTGCATTGCAGCATTACTCTCATGAAATCAAAGTTCTAATTAATACCTGTCCATCCATGCATCATACAATAGGTTTACTAAACACAGAGAGGCAACACTCCTATTGAAAGGCCACACCTTTGTCTCAAGCTGTGGCAATTTAAATCCTTCAATCTGATCTCATGTCCACTTATTCATGTCAAACTTTTGTCCAGATGATCATTAAAAAGAGCATGTGATTTGATTATAACAATAAGGGATGAGCTTACCTTTCTATTAATACCCATGTGGTCCAGTTTGGTAATTGACTCATATCTCAGATTGGACTCCAAAATTGTTAAAAATATTAATTTCATAATTGAAGATAATGAAAGAGGGGGCAGAAAAAGAATCCTTAATTTATTATTAACCATAATTTATAGTTTTTTGTAAGATAAAGATATGATTGTTTGGAAAGGATCTTAATCCAAAATTTGATGGAATCAATTTTTTGAACTTTTAACGACTCTAGCTCATAACAACAGACTGATGTTCTGCTTCAAAGAAACAGGTCACGTTTTTGTTTTATTTATTTACTTACTGAATCATCCCACTTGCAGAGTGGGAGATAAAACTAATGAGAAAGAAACTTTGAAATATATCTTTAACAATTAATGTTTATAGTTGGGTAACAATTATTTGGAAAAAAACAAATGTTTACCTATCCCTGGCTCTGGACTTTAACCTTTCATTTCAAGTTGGAGTGGACATAACACTATTGATTGGCCCACTGCAGAGGTTGTATTAATCGTGCCATCTATTAGGACCCACTCCTTGGCCTTGTGTTGATTTTCTTCTTTTATTATCGATCTGTTAATTCTTTTTGCAGCGACAACCCCTCGTGTCAAGGAGTATGAAATTTCCAACATCCCCGGTCTTGGAATTGCACCATCTCCACCTCCTGCACAAGCCCCACGGCACACTTCCATTGTGCAACCAGATGCTCATATAGCCCACAGCAATCACCAACAGCACAAAGGGAGACATCCTATTGGCCAGTCGTACACTAAGGAACCATATGTAGAAGACCGTGTCTTGACCCCCTCTAGATTCCGTGACCCCAGCAAGCCCAGAGATGAGCCAAACTCTCCCTGCAGAGAATTTGGAACCCAAACATGTGAGAATCCCATTTATTTACTTTTGAAGTAGGGATGGATTATAAATAGGAGTTGCAAATAACAAACATCACACAATGATAATAATAATAGGAGGAAGAAGAAGAAAAATATGAAGGAAAAGGAAGAAGAAAATTTTTAACCTTCAGAAGTGATCCATTGCCTTTTGCATATCTTGCCCTGAAAGGGTTGGAAGTAAAAGATAATAAAAAAAATATAATAAAGAAAGGTTACCTTAAGTTAAACTACTTCTTTCTTAAATTAGCAAAAGAGTATATTTTTAGCCGTACCAAACATCACATAATGATAACAATGATAATAATAATAATAACAACAATAATAACAACAACAATAATAATAATAATATGTAAAGCCATAGTTTAGTATGAATAGAATAACTCAAACTGGAATAAAGACAAAGCAAGACAAATCCAACATTTCGTTTTTAAAATCCTTGTCACTAACAAAAATATGAACAGAGAATTACAGGACGAGATGAAATAGAAATTTAATACTTAGGAAGGTAGCACCAGAACAAACAAAAAGTGAATGTAACACAATAATAGTGAAATAAAGGAAGAAAAAAAGATTTAATTACTATCATTTTAAATTATTATTTAATTCAAATTGATTATTTTAACTATTGGTACACACATTTCGATTCTGGCACTGTGATTGCTATTGAACAAATCTCCCTTTTCCACTATGGAGGACGTCTACTTGAAGCTAAGAATTTTCTGTTTCTTCTAGTCCCGTAATTCTTTTTCATATTTGTTTCTTATCAAAGTTTTTTTAACCGAAACGTTGGATTTATCTTGTTTTGTTTTCAATTCTAGTTGAGTTGTTTTATATATTTTTGTTCTTTTATACTAATGATGATGATGATGATGAAGAAGAAGAAAACTTTTAACATTTAGAAGTGATCCTGAGTCTACTGCACATCTTGCCCTGAAAGTGTTGGAAGTAGGAGATTGTGAAATAACACAATAATAAAAGCTTACCTTAAACTACTCCTCTCCTTAAAATACAAAAGAAAGTATAAAAGACTTATAAAGGGTTGGGGAATGTTAGTAAAATAGTGTAGCTAAGTACCAAAGATAATATAATTAAAGTGTAAAATTAAGAAAGGCATGAATTCTATTCATCTGAAGCAAGAGTTTGCTGTCTATGGGACAGCATTCTGCATTTACATCCTTAAAAACCAGTTGAGTTGTTACCTCATCTTTTTTTCAGTGGAACTCAAGGATCTTCAGGCCATTTTGAACAGTCTTCCTGATGACATCCAGATAGAGTACAAGATGCGGGTGGAAGAGGCCTTGAAAGAAAAAGAAAAAACTAAACAGGTCCCATCCAGAAAAGTACACTCCAAAAGTGCTGAAGATCCAAAGCGAACAAGGAAAACCGCACCCAGAAAAGAAGTAGCCAGAGATAACCCAGTCAGGAGAGAAAAGCCTCCAAGTGGTAATGAACGGCCAGCCTGGAATCAGACCAAAAGAAAAACAGTCATCAAGAATTCAGAAAGGGACCCCTTCTATGAGCAGAGGAAAGAAGAGGCTGAAGTGAGGAAAGCCAAGAGGGAGCGGCAGCTTCAGTATCTGCAAGAGTTGAATAAGGAGAGGATTCCGAACCTCAGTCCAACCAGAGCCCGCCCTGGTTCGCCCGATGAAGGGAGAAAAAATGCCATCAGGGGCAGAAGACCAGCTGACCGCAGTAGGACGAGGAAACCTGATAGGAGTGAATCTCCCAACATACTTTCCCTCATAAAGGATGATAGACCTAACAGAAATAGATCAAAATCTCCGGTCGGGCAAGGTCGATCATCTCCTCCTCTTCCCACAGTCAAACATCGGACTGTCACTCAAGAAGACCCCAACAATCCGTATTCTTACACCAATTCTGTCCTACGTGGCAGCTATGGTGACACACGCTACAATGATGCCAGTGTTGCTACAGCCCCTATTCACGATGGTGAATTTGTTCCATTTATGAGAACTACGGAGATTCTGGATCCTGCTCAGGCTGAGGAACCTCTGGCCATATCTAGGGAGAATTCGCGTATGGAGAGAGCAAGGAGGGCATATCATGAAACTCACAATCCAGCTAATAAAGGGAGAAAACTCAACATGTATCAAGACAGAGAGAGAGAAGCAGCTTTGAAAGTAAGTACATATTTAGAGCTAGTGGTATGTAGAGAAGCTATAAACTAAAAGACATATATTTTGATAAGACACAAGTGATATAGAAATATATTTACTTATATTTTACACCTTTTTCTGAGTTAATAAACTTTATTCTTATCATACTGCCCTGCTCACTAGAAATGAAATGCAGCATGGGCCAAAGATTTGAAAAGCATTTACCGTTCTTTATGAAACACCTGCCTATAGTGTCAGTTATAAAAATTAATGTGTTTAATTTAATTGAAATTGTGTGGTGGTCTTGGAAAAGGGAGGAATTGAAGCAAAATTCACTTTACTACATGTCTATTGTTTCTGAAACTACACCTTTTTCTGAACAAAATGCTTTTTACATTTTAAAATTATCTTTTGTAGTTTTCTTTTAAGGAATTTTTGAAAATGGCATGTCATAGAATGCTATAACTGAGAAAAAAAGGCTTTCTTTTTAGTTTAATCTATCAAAATAAGATTAAAAAGAGGCATTTTTTACAGATAAATATTGCCCATTTTGAAATTTGTCCCTATTATCTCCTCTTTGCTTTGCCTCTTTTTTTCTCTTTTTTTTTTTTTGGATGGGGGTGGGTGGGGTGGAGACTTCACATTCTCGGTATGTACATGATCTTTATATATAAGGAATTGTTAATGCTCAGTGCTCTGATCGCGAGTGTTCCCGGTTATTTTTAACACTGACTCGCTGGTTCAAAGATAGATGTAATAAGCCTACAAATGATTCTTGAAATTAGAATTGATTATGTTTATTATTTTTGTCATCCAGGCATCGTCTAATCCAATTCTC
Source organism: Aegires albopunctatus (assembly GCA_032466395.1). Classification (NCBI taxonomy): domain Eukaryota; kingdom Metazoa; phylum Mollusca; class Gastropoda; order Nudibranchia; family Aegiretidae; genus Aegires; species Aegires albopunctatus. The sequence goes on along the minus strand of JASKDV010013331.1, from coordinate 8,955 downwards.
AACCCTGAACTGGTGAAAGACCACCCTACAGCCAGACAAGATATGATTCTCCAACAGCTGTCATCGTTAAAACAGGTATATTTAAATGTTTACCTCTCCCTGGTCATACCAATGATTTCGATAGATGCTAATGTGTTGCTGCCAGTCAATAGGATAAAACCATACTTGATGTGCTCTATGACTGATCTAAACAAGTAAAGTATGATCAAAATCTGTCTAAGTATATCTGAGCAAAAACAATTCTGCTCCATTCATTTTCTGTTATTTACGCTTGAGGAAACTATGATGACGTAAATGCAGCTGCACTATTTTTAATACTGATATTTATATCCATTGTTGCAGGGTTTTGTTTTTCTCTTTAATTGGGAAATTGCCTGCCCAATGGTAAATCTGGTTAATCGCAACTTCAGATAATTGAAGCAATTTTGCCATTCCCGAGGTGTTGTGAATAATCAGGGTCAACAGTACTATCCTGATATATCCAGCTCATCATCTTATTCTTGTCTATTGAAAAAATATTCTGCGACAACATCAAGCAAATTATATCTTTCCGTCAAGAGAATGATTCTATTAGATCTACCCTTTAGTAGGCCAGCAATAAATTAATCTTATGATTCTCAGGTGGTAGCCATTTAATCAAACAGAAAAATGTAAACAAACTGCTGACCTGAATCAATGAAAGATCAAGTTATGGTCATTGGATGGAAAACTCTTAAATCTTTAAAAACGTATATCTCTGAATGATTTATTTGTCAACCCATTCATCCTCCAGGTTGCATTGAGCCAAAAATCATAGTTCCTGATTGATCGAAAATAGGTCGGGGCCTAGATGTTGATCTAGATCTATGTATGATGGCTATGATTTTTTTCTTGTGTGATAAATATGTTTAAATGGAATTCCTGTGTGCTATGAGTAGTTCAAAAGCTCTTTCAATTCTATAATGATTGTTAAGAAATTTTTCGAGTTTGTGAGTTTTGCGATATTAAAAGGGCGATGTAAGGTGACAGACATGCGGCCAATTTTTCCTCGATTTTCACTTGGTGGTTGAATTATTTTGTCATCGATAGTTCCACAGTCTTGAAATAAAAATATTTAGAGACGTCGTTCTTTGTCATGAATTTCATGGCCGATAGTTTAATATTTAAAAAGTCAGGAACTTCAGTCAGCTTAAAATGGACTTCTAACCCCATAATCAATTTTATAGCCCTGTAGCTCAGAATTATGCTTTGTGTCAATTTTGCACTCTTCCCAGACCACCACACATATTTCCATAACCCAGGAGAGAGTTGCGCAAAATCGACGCAAAGCACAATTTCGAGCTACAGGGCTATAAAATTGATTTTGGGTCATATTTCCCCACCCCCAGTAATATTGGTGTCATATCAATGGATATGAAGATAAAAAATAATTTGATTGTGTTGTGTGAAAAACAATCTGAGTGCTATGGAGTACAGAGATTGATTTTTTTAAAATGTATTTATCTTTACCTTTATCTTGTATTTTTTTCCCCCTTCTCTCCTCAGAATTTATTGCAAAGACGTAAAGAGTTAGAGAATTATATGTCTCCCAGTGACCTGGAAGGTGATCAAGGCAAAGGTTAACTGAGAAAAGTGCAGGGATGTATTTTTGTGCCTTAATGAATCTATTCTTGGCCTTTTAGAATGATCTGACAATAAAACAAATCCCCCCTCCTTTCCTTCCCACCACCTCTAAATCTTTCTTGTTTCTCAGAGCCTATCTACCAGACTATATTTACATAACATTGTCAATGGATCCATAAATCCTTGATCAATCCATGGTTCAAAATTTGTACACTATATTCTTTTCAAGAAATAAAGTGAAAAGAGAACTAGACTCTAATATTTCCATAAATAACTCTCATCACCATAGCTATTCCTCTTATTTTCCTTTAAATGAAAAGAAAAATTCATATGAACTCCTCTAAACCCATATCTTTGAATGATTTAATTTGATTTTTTATTAACGTTACTTAAGAAAAATAAAAATACCATTATCCATTAAAGGTGGATAGATCTGTTGTACAAAATTCTAGAATGTATTCTCATATTCAAACAAGGTAAAAAAAATTCTTTAGTTACTTCCCCTTACTCTCATGCTTTTACAAATCAACTGAGTATTGTTAATCAAAGTGTCTCAACAATGGATCATTTGTATATTTATTTATTTATTTATTTATTTATTTATGCATTTTTAGTATTATTTTGTCATGTACTATCCATCAATTGGACTTGATTAATGACGTTGATGGATAAGTTGACTTGAGTGTTTGTGGGTTGATTAAGAATGAGATGAGAAGGAAAGTAAAATCATGTTGTTTTTTTTTGATAATGCATGCAATCATCATAGAACAGATGGAGTTGAAGATGAAATAAGAGCAGAAGCAAAACATGATTTTGAGGGTTTTACTTCTGTAGTCTTTTGATTAAAAATAATGAGACAAAAGTGCTGTATAAAGTTGAAACCAAATTAAAGTGAAGAACTCAAGCTGTCTCATCACCTTGGTATAGGGTGAAAAAGGCAATGATGATGACTATATACTTTACAGGTAAAAAGTCATATCGTCGCTGTCATTCTATAAATGTATTGCTACAAATTTTCTGATTTTCGTTATGTCGCATCAAATAAACTTTATTGAAAGTCGCTCACCTCATTTTTAACAGAAATGAAATTGAGCAATAGAAATGTTCATTTTCTTGCATGATCTAAATGTATAAGGTACCGCACTAAACGTATAATTGTGTCTCTCCCACAAAATTTATTTTGCACTTATAATTTATAGAATGACAGTGACGATATATTCAGGGTGTGATTAACTCAATTATTATGCAAACTGCATTATACATTTTTTGCTGTATGGCATCATAAATGCATTTAACTTGTTTATTAAGTAGATAGATTATAGCACAAGGGCATGGGGTTGTTGTTTCTTTTTAAAATCGGTATTGTTTTAATATCACCCTTTCAAACTTCTTATGATATCTGTTTGTATTATAGTTAAACTATTAAATACGAAAATTGATATCTTAATAATATAAATAATTTACATGTAGAGGAGCAAGTGCTACAAATGCAAGCCAATAATTTATACCACTATCATTTAAGTTTTGAAAGAATAGTCAAAGGTTAAATTTGAGAAGAACATTGAAGGAGTTTATCTTGAAAGGCTCATTGAATATTTCATTGACTGCACAAATAATAAAAAAGATTTAATTCAATAGAGTGCGCAAAGATAGAAATTTTGAAAAGCAAGGAGTTGAAAATTTTATAATAAACAGTTATTTGAAATAACCTCAAGAAAATGTAGGCAAGATAATAATAAATTAGAAACAAAAGAAATTTAAAAACATGTAGTGATACATGAGGGACTAAACAATGACCTCTGTAATGGCACTGAGTGAATTGCCTTGCTCATTTTTACCAGAGCTGTGCTTCTATTACTTGTGCATCACTAGAAGATTTTTTTAGTTTCTTTCTTTCAAATGTATCTTTAACACATTTTTAGGCTTTTTTCATAAATGTCTCGAATCTAATGATTACTTAATTGATTCTTAATCTTACAATATGTATCCTTTCAAAAATCATTAAGGTTGAAGAGTTATAATTGAAAGAAAAAGAGATTAATTCTAATAAGTTATAACAGGATCAGCAAGGCCTTAAAATGGCATGACTAAAATGAAATGACAATTGCTACATCAAAAGATGAAATAAAATATAAAAATAAAATTCCTTTTTATCCCAGAAAAAAAAATTTGTCAGCAATCTTCGATGATGGGTTTTTTAAACTATTATTACAGCATATATCCATCTTAATTTTTTAAAGGGTCGTTAGATCTAATTGAAATATTTGATTACTAAATGAGATAAAAAAATTGACTACAGTGGTAATATAATTGCACAATATATAATAATATGTATCTATTTGCACAGTATGCTCTAGTTGTTACTCTCTATTATTTCAAGAGATGCATTCTCTTTGTTTTTTAAATAAAGAAATGATATAAATATTTTATGTATAATTACCATAAGATCGAATACTTATACATACATAATAAAACATAGGAAACTATTCGCAAAGCATGTATTGTTGTCAAAATCTATTTTAGCAGAGTCTTCATTAGTGGTCACATTCTATTTCTGCAAAATATGTTGGTTTTTTGTGTCATTCTAATTTTGCTAAATATTCAATCGTCAATTTTTACCTTGGCAAAATATGCCGTTGTGGTCACTTTCTGCTTTATATATGATTGTCTTGACATTTTATTTTTGCAAAGATTGCATTTGTCAACATTTATTTCTCCAAAATATGCAATGTCACATTATATTTCTCCCTATCTAGCAATTATTGTCCATTGTAAAACTGTTGTTATTTAAAATATATTTTGTTGTCTGTTTTTTGTTTTTGTTTGGTTGTTTGTTTGTAATGAAATAATAGCTTTGCTATTTTGTAATTTTTGATGGAGTTTTTATTAGGTATAAATTGTTAGCTCTAGATTTCCGTTGTGCTTTAATCAGCACTTTGTTCTATTATCTCTTCATATTTTCCATTTACATGTTATATATGAAGTGTTCATTTTATCTTTTGTTTTTGTGGCCATTACTTAATACTTGTTGATGGTATAATTCTTTAAACACTTATGTCTGCCCTTAAATGTTACTAGACTTACACATTTAGAGAATTACACCAATGTTATGTTCTTTATGCAAATGAATCAAAGGCATTTTATAGTCATATAATTCATACATGGAGGGTCTCACTTTGTTTATGATTTTCCTTTCATGCCACATTTCCTCAAAATTCAAGTTTTATCACTATTATATTAGATGTGAGAGAGGCACAAACATCAAGTGTAATTTATCTTAGATGTGTTAACTCAAAAAGGCATAATTCATTTGTTTTTACATGGTCATAAATTTAGTTTCATTGTCAACTGATACTTGAAATATAAATTTTCAATGTGCTCTATGAAAAAACAGATCTTTCCAACGGATTTGTTAATGTTAATTCATCTGAAAAGTGATTTGTTGAAACCCTTCATTTAAGGAATTAAACGAATCAGCCTTTTAGATGCCAGCTATAGATAGGCCTATGATTCTATATAATGTTTCTGTTCATATTTTTTATGTGAGCTCACAATGAATTAAATCAAGGATTATTCCTGTTTTGCTCCTTGTGCCTAAAAGTAGTGTACATAATTGAATATGTTTTTATATATACAATTATTTAATTATATATATGTAATAACATGGATTTTCATGTAAAATAGTATAATATGTATCATATGATCATAGTTGTACTTTTTCTTCTTTGTGCCTAATGAAAAGTAAAACATGCAAAGATTTTTATTTTTTTTAATTTTAATTTTTTTATTTTTAAATTGCTTAAGAGCATTACCACCTGTCATCATCTTCATGATCTTTGGCAGGAATAATCCTAATCACCTGTGATAGTTGAAATTAGTATACACGTTTTAAATGCAGAATAAGTTTCTTACTTTATGTAGTTCACATCCGCTGAGACTTGACAGTTTCTCTTAGTAGAAGAGTTCTACTTTTGGTTTCCATTTGCTGCTCTCAAAGTGAAGGCATGGTTATGAAGTTACGACTTTGTTGAAATGGCCTTCAATTTGCCCTCACAACTTATTGAGGGGTTGAGGATTAGCAAATGAAGAAAATGAAAATGAATTTAGCCCTCTACAAGATTATTGAAGACGAAATAGATGTTGAAAAAGTGATATTTTTATGCAGAAGAAAGAAAAGATGCCAGTCTAGATTCCTCAAACAACGATGTTCTCAATCTATATATGATATCTAGTTCCAGTCCTGAGGCATGGTGTTTGGCATTATTTTTTGCATCCCATATATATACAATGTACCTTGTTTGGCTCAAATGGTGCGTCAAATTTTGTGCAAAAAGTACTTGAAAGAAAATATGAGTTATGCCTCTTACATTATCATTTGTGATTTTTGAGAAATGGCCACCATTTAAGTCTAAATTTGAGTGAAACAGACATTTTTTTTTCTCGATCACAATTATCCAAGCTTTGTGTGTGATTTGAGTTATTAAAAAATTTTTAGCAACTCTATATGGAAAATATTTTAGGTATACAGGGTCTTTCCTCATTATTTGAAGCTATAATTTAGACAAAAATAGTAGAAGTTTTTTCTTACCCTTTGGAAATCCTCATCCTAGTCATGGCAAATTTCAAATTAAGATAAATTGTAGAGCCATCGCTGAATATTTGTAGAGTATTGTCAGGAATGGTAATGCTCTTAAGAATCTGTTGTATTGTATTTTGGATGTCTCTGAATGTATTTCACTTTTCACTAGTCCCAATCAATTCACTTTTTGTGCCTACATGTATCCTGAAAACGTCAAGTAATCCTAGCTTTCAAATTTTGTCAAGTTTTGGAAAGACAGCTTTGTCACTTGAGTTTTAATTTTGCGCTGAAACCATGAAACCACCTGGACATTTTAAAACCACTTTTGGAATGATGGAATTTCTAATGATTATTAGAGTTGGATAACGTGATATTGGGAGTGGGAAGGGAAATCAGGAATGAGAAGTAAGTGGTAAATTCAGAACATTTACATTTGTCATTCACATTATGGGTATTTTTAAATGTTAGCTGAGAAGGTTTCGACGATATTTTGTTCTTAGTTGTTTTTGATTTATTTAAGGAATTGGAATGAAATGAAGGGGAGAAAAAAAGAATAGATTTTGTGCAATGTTTTAGAATAATCAAAACTTTTTTCTATTCTATGATTTTGTATAGTTTTTACTTGAAGGAATCAAAAACTCTCGTTTTAGAGCTTCTAGTTTTTCTACTTTGTGACATTGAAGGGTCATGATTAAAACATAAAAGGGTATATCCTGGTACATATACTTTTTATGTCCTTTAATAGGAAGACTGACTGAATATTTTTGCTTAGTTTTAACAGCATTTTTTGACATCAATTAATGTAGGAAATGTTGAGAAGTTTACATGCATTGATGCAGAGGTAGTTGAGCTTCTATGTCAAGCATTGGTTGATTATTTGAGCTCTTTAAAAATCCTGTGAAATCTGGCCTCACTTTAGCTTAGGCCCCGTTTCATCTCCTCCGCAAGTCACCTGTTAAAGGGTTTAATGTTAGCCTGTCCCTAAATAGTTCAGTGAATGCATGATATTTATTATTAAAACCATTTCAAGGTAAGGCATATAAAGTGTTAATTATAGCCCTCTTATAAAATGATACCTTTAAATGTTAATGAAAGAAAAGTTTTCTTGAATCTCAGTAGATCCATGGATTGCACGTATCAAACGTACATGCGAAAATTACCGTTATTATTATTACAACCATGAATTCATGATGGAATTTTTATCAATCAATGAATCATGTTTATAGAATAAGAAAGAATTGAGACTTGTGATGTATGGCTGAAGTAACTGGGGATAGTGGTGAGAGACATGCAGACAGACTACAGACTGTTACAGATATATGCCTGAATTTACTGTGATAACATCCTCAATTATTTTTTTTTAACCCATTTGTATTTTACTACTATACAATAGTTAATAAATATAACTCATCATAGCTTCATAAATAAAGGAAGTCATGTATGAAATGTGTTTAATCCCCTCTTTAATTGTTATCATGATTAAAATTATTTTTCATGTAAATTGTTCATGTTTTTTAGTTTATTTCTTTTATATTTTTAAAAATCTCTGTTACTGTGGGATTCTCTTTTGTTTGTTGCTGAAAGGGAATTACTGCTGTTCTTGTTTTTAATATTAAAAGTTTTTATTTTTATTTTCAGGAAAAGATTTATTTCTGTAACATTATCTAATGTCAGTGAAGTCATGCTATCACATTCATGGAGAATGATTATTGAATTGTTTATGATGATGATATCAGCATTTTGACATAGCTTTTGGCATCAATATTAATGAAATGCGTTTTTTCTCAAAGTTTGCATATTAACATAGCCATATTTTGATGTACTACGTTTGATACCAATAGATCTGTACAATCAGCAACAGCAGCAGCATCATCATCATCACCGTCATTTCCACTATCATCATTATCAATGTTTTTTTAATACTAAATGATGGTAACAAATTTAGTACATTGTCTACAAGAGTCAACGTGATCCACAGAGCAAGAGGTGATTGCAGTTTGTTGGATACTAGGCAGACTATTATATAGTACATGGTCTAAATTCCATCCTGAAAATATTAAAATTCCATCTTTGAATTAAGTAAATCCCCTCCTGGATGTCATGCAATGTTATGGCAGGTCTTATCTAAAGCTTGACTGGATGATGTTCAATCGTGAAGCAGTGTGAACTGGTCAAAAAATCAGATAAAGGGCCCCTCTACTGTTTCCCTTCCATTGCACTCAGGTTGGGTATGGTAACTAGGTCTAATATTATTATTAGGCCTAGACACTGCGAACCCGATGGCTCACTCACATGGAGTGGGTCATCAGGGAGTCTCCATATTAGCTAACGGCTGGTTCTCGGTTGGCTAGGAGAGGCTCGGCGTACCCTGCAGCTCTACCAAAGGGACGTCAAACGACCCCTACCTACTTACCTACCTGAAGGAGTTGTTGCCCTCAATCCCCTTCCTTCATCACCATCCTAATCCTCCAAGATTTGAATTTTCTGTGACACAAGAATGGCATCAGGTAAGGTTCAAGCCCTTATCCCTCCTCTTTCTCTCTCCATCCCCACCCCCCACCCCCAGCAAAGGATAACAAGTACCATACGACAATATGTCTCAATAACTACACTTCTATTTTGCACCATAGCCGGGCAGTCTATTGTATTAAAATGAGGGAAACTAACAATGTAACTCAAAATCCACTTCTTTCATTACAAGAGTCCCAGGGGGGGGGGGGGGGGGGGGGGGGGGGGGGGGGGGGGGGGGGGGGGGGGGGGGGGGGGGGGGGGGG
>JASKDV010013221.1:0-16809 GCA_032466395.1 Aegires albopunctatus | reverse complement strand
ATTCACACCTGAGTCGAGTGAGGTAGATGGGACAAAGTGTCTTACCTAAGGACACACAGCCAATGACTAGTGGTTATTACCCGATAAAGTAGGTCGTGCTCAAAACCCGTCCGTTGTTCGTAGATGAAAATGAATGGATGTTCGTTTCCATCGGATAAATTTATTTTCGGATACGATCCAACACTACTATTGAAGTCGTAACTTGAAGTCATCACCATATCCCAAAGAATTCAAATTAAGTAGGTTACAGTTTCACTGTATATCATGTTTTTGTGGCTGGGTAAATGTTTTGTCCAAAAAGACCATTCTATTTTAAATCCTTTTTTATTGTAATAGACTCTTATATATTCAAGACCAGGATACAATGATATCAGAGAGCCACAAGCAAAGATATTTTGGTTATTGAAAGTGAAAAATGTTTTTAGTATAAAACGTTCATTACTTGAAATCATTTAATTTTGTTGAATGGCAGACCATTATTAAGTCACAGACCGGCAGGCTGGATAATTAAAATATAAGAGCAGAAATTAGAAATTGAAGAGAGATATTGATGATATTTAGCATATTTGTTAATCTTTTCAACTTTATTAAAGAAATGATGTACATTTATAGTGTATGATTTTGTTTTGGTTTTCTTTCTCCAGATCAATGAAGCTTTTCAATATATCTTGGATCGCAAATCAACAGGGAAAGTGGTCATCAAAATGAGGGATGAAAATGAAAATTGATTTATTCCATGGGTTTGGGTTTTTTTTTAAAATGTGTTGAGGTTGGAGTTGTTGGGTTTTGTTCCTATATTTATATATTATAATGTTGCCATATTTGGAATTTCAATTTATGTCAAATTTTGTTGTTTTTTATATGTAACCAGAGAGATATCATTCTTGGTAATGAATATTTCTAGCATACATGGATATCATGAAGTATGATTTGACTAAATTGCTTGTGATAATATTAAAATATTAAAAATATTTTAGATTCCCATGAATTCAGACATGTTTTGTTAGTTATATATGGAAATATTGCTTTGTTTCAGATATAACTTTTTTTTAACATTTCCCACAGCTTAATGTATTCGTTTTGCACAAATATGGGCCTATTAATATAATATTATTTTATAGCAGAATAGATGTTGCAATTCTCTGCCTAGATTATTTTATGTTTAAACTAAATAGCAAACTAAAAAACTATCTTATCAATAAAGCCTTTCTTAGTTTTGAACTTTAGATTCAACATTAGTGTCATATTATTATTAATATAGTATTAACTCACATATGTATATGACTTTTTGTTTTATTCTCATTTTCCTTCTTTAGAAGCGCACAGAGATGCGCTATATAAAATGCTATTAATTATTATTATTATTATTATTATTATTATTATTCATTATTATTATTATTATTATTATTACAGGCACTAGTGCATCATGAGAAATAAGATCATATTTTTTTACATAACAGGATTTGTTTTTTTGTTTTTTTTATTCTTAGGCTTTTTGTGCGTGATATTAGTCTGCAAGAGTTAGTAGTAAATCAAATTACTTTTCATGTGTAATTGTAATGGGAAATGTTATTCTCATAGTATCACACGCCACAATAGTCAAGAGTTTGGTGTGGTCTACTCATCAAAAGTTAATAGTTTGATTCCTACTTGTGCCTGGCCCATGGAGACTTTAGGAATCTCATTAAATGTTTTCCTCACCCTACCTATGTGTAAAAGAAGTTCCCAGTAAAGGCAGTGCAAGATCTTGTCTAAGGTAGCAGGAAGGCACTAATAAAATAGTTGCTCTTCTTCAGGCTCCTTGTGATTTTGAGAAGATTATTAGAGTTCAATTGACTGCCAGGGGAACAATTGATATAATTCAAGTCTAAGAGTCTTTCACAATTGAGAGAAGTCATGCAGATCCAGCTACATTGAGTATTTAATTATGTACCAGTAATAAAACAAATCACACAACTTTGCAGACAAATACAATACATCCGCACTACAATCAATTCCCTTTTTCTAAATATCGTAAATAGTTCACCATTGCAAAATGTGAGTTTTATTTCAAATCAATTATATTTATATGTACAGAGTTATCAATATCATGCTATGATGAATGTTCTTATATAGTTTATAAATTGTATGTACACATACATATTATATTAATATTATTATTATAGCACTAACATTATGCTGCTAATGCTGGCAAATCAGATTTCTTACTATTCAATGCTGTCTGAAAATAAGCATACAACTGTAACAATCAAATGAGGAGACATGATGAATGTCATAAACTATATTCTGTAAGTTGTCATTGTTGGGTAATTTTCAAGTAATAACAAAACACTTCACTTAATTAATGGATACTTTGATTACAATTTAACTTACTTGGATACTGGGGGAAATACAATTACAAAATGACTGTAAATTCTTCAAATGATATTCATTTTTAAATATCTAAAACTAGGAGCTCTTTAAACAGAAATTAGTTCAAACGTTATAATCAACCAAATCTAGTGGCTAAAGAAGAGAGGATGAGAAATTCATAAATAATAAAACTTGGATGTTCTAATGTCATGAATGGACTTATCTTTATGAGTCTTTTGATATAATAACAGACGTATTTCATGTTATTATACTTTAATAGTCCTCTACACCCAGCAGATCCTATACAAATCAATTTACTGACAAGTTTCCATGTAAGAAATTGGAAGAAGAATTACAATTGAAATCAATCACCCCAGCATTGATGTTGCAATGGAAGAGATAGTTGGAACATCGATGTGTGAGCTTGAATTTAGTTTATACAAAGATGTTTTACAATTTTCAGAATGCAATATAATTTGTAAAAAAGACCTAAAAAAATTCAACAAGATGAGCTAAAATTTCAAAGAGAAGAGCGTTGATGAAGATTGATAGAACCTATCATAAACACGCCATTAGTGACTTAAGAGTTTGCTAAATCAACGAAATGACGGTAAGTAGAAAAGCAAATCCTAATCAAAGTATTTGCCAGCAACCATCCATTCACCTGAAAACTGAAGAATAGCATAACAATAACAAAATCACCAATAACAAAATATGAATCACAGGAGTGGATGCAATTAGTTTTTTCATTAATTTTTTTTTTTTAAAGGAAGATACGGAAGACCTAAAGCAATCACCTCACTCAATGGAAGATCTTCAAAACATATTTTACATCCAACCCAGAAAAAATAAAATAAACACACACAATTTTTTTAATAATCATTGACAACTGCTGACAATGACCACACATTGCTAATGTAAAAGGGAAGAGACAAAAATAAAAAGCAGTATATTTCAACGCTATTCACTCTGTTGTCTACCAACCTGATGCTCTGAATCCTTTTCACATTGACATGAATACAATGATTACATTATTGAAAGAAATTATGGTGTGCATTCATTCATTCATTCATTCATTCATTCATTCATCTCTTCAAACATCCATGATTATGTTTTACGAATAGAAGGTGAAATGCAATCAAATAAGACATGTCATTTATCGTACAATATGAAAATTTTAATATGAAAAAAGTTTAGTTGTTTTCTTGTATGTTCAATAGGTATGGTTTACAATTAAATTTAAAGCCTTCCAGTTCAATTTTCAAACCAAATTGTCATTCAACTCAGTTACTTCACATAGCAATCCTTCATACAGAGACCTCAAAATAATATTCATTAACTCAATCACGCTACTTCCGCTGGTTCTTAATTTCTTCTGACATATCGTAGTAAAAAATACATCTTTTAAAAAAAAACAACAACCAAACTTTCAATACATTCATAAGCATTAACTTTCAATTTTAAGCAAATCTCAATCATTAAAGAGGTCATGCAAATGACATATAAAGAAATAAGAAATCCATTTTACTCGGAGCCTGGTCCTTCGCACTCCACATAAAAATCATGACAATTTACACACAAATATAATCTCAGTTGACTCAAGAGGTCGATTTTTTTATGCAGCAGTGACAGAAACCATATTAAAAGATGTTTTCTTTCCCATTCACTTTACCCCCAACTTTGACTGGAATGGTTGCAATTAATAACATAATATCTTTGAGCAACCATTGATCAAGAAAGAACAATTCAAAGAGGAAGGGAGGGGGATTAACTCATTCAATAATATCAAAATAAAAGCTTATGCTATGCTTATACCTTTATATAAATAACAATCTTAATATAAATTTTGTCCATTTTTTATATAAATTGCACATATAGTTTTGTTGTTTTGTTTTTTTTTAAAAACTGTTTGTATGTATATTTTTTTTTTAAAAAGAATCAAATGAACGTCATACGAACATTTTTTTAAAAAAGCAACAAAATCAAAACTGTATGTGCAATTTATATAAAAAACGGACAATTTTTCATTAAAACTAATAGATAATTTAGCCAGCAAATGTAGCATCTAATACATTGATTAGCCTTCTGACTGATCTGAGCCCCAATTGTGACTTGTATCGATGTAAGCTATCATTTTATTATAAAATAGTAATGGACAGTTTCGTTCATATTGTGCAACGGAATAAAGCATTAAATTTTGTTTTTTAACAAGAATGAATCTTTGTGAACTTATCCAAGACATACAAGTATACGGATGAGGTAACCAAATGACATTTATATGTGTGACTGGACAGGACGGACCATAATATTTTACAACTGGCTCCTAGTATATTCTGTATAGATATTTGTACACTGTTATGCGGATGACTCCTTAATTTTTTCAAATCATTATTATTATTATTATTATTATTAGAATGTCGGATATAATATAAATATAAATATTTACACCACAAAGACATGATTGTTGTATGAAACATGGCTCCAACTTCAATCATCAGCACCTTCCTTCATGGCTTCAATGAGTTTCATTTATGGTATGGCATTATTAGAGGTTAGAAAGCAAAGCTTCAGAATAATTATACAGGACATTAAAATATAAGCCATAAAAAATCAGAATATTAAAATTTTACCATAGAGATGGTAAAGAATTCAACATCCTACTTGTGTCTGAAATTCTAAAGGAATCATATATTTTCTGCGTCTTCTTTATAAACCTAGCATTCCTTATCATAATGAGGTTTCTTAATGCTTAAATATAGTTAAAAGTTAGACCTAAACCTAAAGGCATCATTAATATAAAGAAGGTAAAGTTGAGGTTGAAAAACCAAAACGATGACAAATGATAAAAGTGAAGGGTAGAAAATCTAGAATATCTATCACAAATCATTGATATTATTTTGATTCTTTCTATTTCCATAAAAAGACAACCCTAGAGGATCTTTTGAGACGGAGACTTAAAAGCAGGCCCCACTGATATCAAACTTAATTGAATCATTTTAAAAAGAAGGAAGCAATGAAAAAACTTGCTTTAAAACTGGGGCTAACATTTGAAAAAGAATTTACATTCAATTTAAAAAAGAATGTATAAAATCTTCTTTTTTTTTGTGACTTGAGCTCATAGGATGTCAATAAAACATCTCAGTTATAACTGGACATTTATAAATATTCGTTGCAATGATGTGTCTTCTTGGGATATCCTTTGATTACATTTTATATGGCAAGGAAAATACCAGTGGGAGTAAAAGCACCTTGTTTCGTCAAAATAGAATACTTAATGGTCAAATATTTTCTCTATTCCCAAAACAATAACAACATTAAACTGCCTCTTTTTATAATGAGCTAGTAAGAAAAGGGGGTTAAAAAAAGGAAACCTGAGTTAGGTTTTTTGATTGGATATTTCACATGAGCAAACTGACTGACCTACGATAAAATGGTATCAGCATTTCAAATTTCATCGATTCACTAATTTTCATTGTTTCTTATTTTCCGTGATTCTTTATTTCTTTATTTTTTCTTGATCTTAATTAATTTTCTATTTTTCAACTCTAATAAAACTACATCAACTTCCCATTTGCAGCAAGGTAATAAAATCAAGGTATAATTTAAACAATTCTCAAAGTCTTTCCCTCTTGATCGTTATTCAATAAACACTTTACATAACAATATCAAGAGATTGTTTTTACCCAAGCAATGAAATATATAAAATAATGCAATTATAATAAAGGTTGTCATTTAGTTACTAAAAAGAAACTGGTGACTGGAACAAGAAATGAGCATAAAAGATGTAATGCATTGATATCTATTCCATTGTAAGTCATGAGGTAACGACATCAAATGTTCATAACAAAAGTAAGGTAACCTTCCTTTCATTTCATCTTATCACTAGATTTCTATTTTGTATAAATAAGAAGCACTTTTATTATTAATGCTGTAAATAATTTTAGATTTTATTCTGAATGCAAGAAGTGGTCTTGTACAATGATGACCTAGCTTACATAACAGTTAATTGCCGCAATAAAAGTAAATTTGAATGTAAATCTCTAGAAAGAGTTAAATAGACATATTTTATCAATACAGTAGATATTTAATCCAAATGAGCATATTGCCTATGTATGTGTGCCCATGTTAGAAAGTGTTTATACTTTTTAATACTATTTTTCAGACAAAAATACTTCCTAAAAGTATTGATTACAATTAATCATATCTTAAAAAATGAAAGGTTATAGCAATAAAAGATAAATTTTGCGTTCACTTGTATAAAACAAAAGACAAAAAATATACTTTAAAAAATTCAACTTACAACAATTTTTTAAGTATTGGTTTCCGGTTTAATATTGGTTTTTACCTTCATTTAGGCTCAGCAGCAATAAACAAAGCAGAGATAGGAATGCCTAAAATGTGACATTTCCATGATATCAGTCAATGCATTTACATCATTGTTAAATTCAAGCAGAGCAGCTAGCAACAATCCTTATATTCACACACTCAAAGACAGTCCATTTTCACAAAGCAGTAGCAGCGGGTGTCTTTGGAATACAGCCAGTTTTTGGAATCAGAACCTTTGGTACGGCAGATCAATTTATGGAGAAGACTTGATAATAAAATAGAGTCAATTACAAAGGCATCAATAATCCACACCCAAAATAAAGATTTCAAATATTCAAATAGGAAAAATATTCCTCAACCCATGCACCCCCTGACTCCTGAAGACTCTTTACAAGCACTTTGTCCAATAAGTGTATTTTTAGCAGCAGCACCCTTATCACTTCAATTGAAAAATAAAAAAAGTAATAAAATTGATAAGCCTCATGCGAGTGCATGGATTAAATATTCCCACGGGTTTATTTTTATCAAATAAAACACACAACTATCACTTAAATAAATGAACCCTACTTGAGAAAGACAATGCAAAAAGAAGACAGATGTAGGTAAGGCTAGGAAGATTCAATGCTGTTGTGCAAAAGTAAGACACTAGGTGATTGCTATAGAACTAGGAACGTAACACACAAAAAGCCCATTAGTGATGTAGACATACATTAGTCACCATAAAGGCAAAATAGAGTACCAGCCGTTCTCTTAATTTTCAATATTTTAATTGAAACGAGCACTACTAGTATTATGCCCCGTGTAGAATAGAAGCAAACAAAAAGGAGCTCAATTAATTGTTCATTGCGATGTATCTATCTCTTAAAGAAGCTCGTTAAGATCAATATGACCTAGGCTCCGCTTTATTGAAAATCTTAGAAAAGCGAGAACGCCATAAAGCCTTTATACAGATAGTATATGAAAAGAGAGTAAGAGGGTAGGTTTTGGGCCGTACGGAAATTTTCACACCATTTTGAGTCGTTCGCATCTCAAGAGATTCAACATAGGCAACACAAATGATAAAATCAACATGTAACAGAATTAGCTAATAAATAGTAATATCTTTGATTGTTTCAATTTTAGCAATAGTGATCAGAGAATTCTAGTGGTGTAATACAACTAGAGGAGGAAGCCCTAAAACCAATACTGTTTCTTGCTAATCAATTTGATAACATTGTAAATAAAATCATGGTAGAATTTTCATATAAAATCATACCTAAAACACTGGGGAAAACAGGGTTTGTTTGTTTTGTTTTTTCAATGTATAAAAATGGGATAAGTATGAAATAGCACATGATGTTTAAGTCTGAACCGTTTAGTTGACATAAAGTATGTATAGTATAGCTTCAAATAAAATGTTACAGAATAGCTCACCCAACTGAAATGTAAATAACTATGTGCCATTATGGATTGTGTATATATCTCAACTTTTTTTTCTTATGAAGATCAATTGTTTCAAGAACACAATGGCTGCATCATCACTTTATAATGAAAAAGATGATAGTAGTAATAATAATAACAATAATAATATTACAATAAATTTTAAAACAAGACTCCCTTTGAATTAAAATTGACATAAATTATTTTGCACATAGTTGTGGCAGTGGTTACTTAAAAACTAAGCCCTGTGTATATAAACTCTTGCAATTTAATGTGATAAATGACAACATTTGGTAATACAGATAACAAATGAAATCAGTTCAATCTATTACGGTTCACAAAATAATTAAGAAAAAAATTGTTTTTTGTTTCATTCGTTGATCTGTTGATCAAGTGACACTTTCACCTAAATGAATTTGTAAGGTCACCCACATCATCTGGTTATTTCATCCAAATCAGTATGCGTCAACAAAGGCATTTGTTGGGAAGTCATCCTTGGTAGAATTTCACTTTGTTGTATATTTACATGTGCATTAAAACACTGAACTTGGCTGTCTTTCTAGTTTTCCCCTCATCAATTCTCACAGAAGTCATTCATCATTAAAAGCACACTCATCATGGCATTGACAGTTCAACTTCTTCCACTCGTCAACAAATTAAATTGCCGTCAATTATTGAATCCACTTGCTCTAGTTTCTGACTCAGTCGACTTTTCTTGGCAAACTCATCCTCATCCAAGGCATTGGCAATCTGAAACAAGATGAATCAAATCCATATATTAGGCCTATGGTAAAAGTTATCAACAGTCAAATGAATTTGCCTAGGGAAGACTATCTGCCACATGCAGAAATAAATAAAGAAATAAGAACTACAAATTCCCTTTATTCAATCGAAGGGGAAACTTTTTCTAGGGTCTATTCAAGAGAAAAACAATCAATCCAGAAATGAGCGACAGTGTGGCATTACAAATGTGAGCAACAGGGGGGTATGTGATCTTTCCTGAGGAGAAAAAAACAGGAGTCAAAGCAGAACTCACACCTGGGACACCCAGGTTGTAATGAAATTGAAATGCATCTGACCACGCTACTACTTAGCATTTCACCTCTGGGACAGCAGATAAGACTGCATTGAGTGAGCTGTAAGGGTTTCCATTCATAGCTTTGCCCTTGGCTTTCTGTTTTATGATCATTACACATGTCTAGCAGGCCTTGAATGAAACTGTGGATGCTCTAGCTATGGGCATCATAAAGGTATTTAGTTAGGGACTAGTTGAAAACCACAAAATTACTTACGTCATCATAGTACAGCTTTACATATTTATACAACTCCAGCAAGGCAGCATTGGTGTTGAATTCATTTTGGTGACTCTGTGAATTATTTTTTTAAAAACATGGGCAATTAAAATGTGTGAGAGTGAGTGATATCAAAATTTATTCAAGCGATCATGGTACCACCATGGAAAAAGATTCCTTTACTTGACTGAAAGTCATTAAGTTTTATAATCTTCAGTAAAAGTATGTTTACAAAAACAAATATCACGTATGATAAAGGTTGCCTGTCCATTGCATTCTGACAGAGTTCAAACCTTTGCTATTCCTACATAATTCAAATCATACAATATGTTAAAAAATAAATTGAGGGCACTATTTAGATTTCATATGACCAAGTCCTTATCAAGGTAATAAAACCTGAGATTAAAAGTATCATAGTCATATCTGAGATGCCTACACATAAGGACAACCAAACTATAAGTAAAACTATAAAAAAAAACACATCATTAATCATCTTTATCTTTGACCCTAGTCCACTCCTCCATATCATCCTTCACTTGCTCTGCCGTTAGCATCCAAACGCCACATGCTTTACTTTATACTCAATAAATATACTGTTATGGATGCCAAAGTCTAACACTAGTTCCTCGGTCCAAGTGCTAATTCTGATTATTAAAACATTCCTTACCCTGGACTCTTCTGCTAACATGGCAGTCATGTCTTGGTCACTGATGGCAGGCATGATTTTGATGTCTTCGTAATACCTGTAATTTGACAAAAATACAATGGACGTCATCATTCATAATTGAATAAAATATAAAAAATCTAACAGACAAATGCGAATCTCAAGGCTTAAATTTGAATACTCAAAGCTAAACTAAAAGTTAATTTGAACTTTAATTAATGCTTTCAACCACTAATAATGATCTTGTGGAGATGTTGCAAGTTCTAAAAGTATTTTGAACCTATTTATATATCAAAACAGACTAAAATAATCTTTGTGGTAGGCAGAAGCACGTATTGTGCTCTTTTGATCCTCTGTCAGTGATGACATTTGAAATACATTATTTCATTGACATTTTTACCCATTTGTTTGTGACAGGCGTAAACAATGATGTGGGTTGATTAGGAGAAAATCATCGTCAGTCCGAGTCAGTTCTCTCTATGGCCCTTTCCGCTGCTGCTCTTGGGGCTATCCTCCAGGAAGACCTCTTTGCTTGAGGGCTTTCTCCATCATTTTTTGCCAAGTTTCCTTGGGTCTTCCATTGTCTCTCTTTCCCTATGACCTCCATCTCAGGGTCACTCTTATGAGAGATGTCTGGGGAACCACGTGACATACATGTCCCAGCTATCTCCATCGACATGCCTGTATGACGTTCTCAATGGGTACTATGTACTATGCATGTCCTGGCTCTCGGTTATTCATTTGAAATGTTTGGCCAGAATATTCTGAGGATGCATCGTAGACACTTGTTTTGGAAAGTTTCCAGCTTCCTCTTTATGGTGTCAGTAATCTTCCAGCATTCCCAGACATACAAGAAGACACCGAGGGCGTTGACGTTGCTTTAAAAAATTCTCACTTTTGTGTGTATGCTAATACCATTTGATCTCCATATTGTCTTAATTAAAATCGTTATTTTCCTATTAAGCCATATACCTGCTTTTTTATTCTGTCACGGTTGAATTTATTTATCTTAGTCTCAGCTCAAGTTTACAAGACCAACAACAAGTATATGTAATTATAATAAGCCAGCATCCAAGTCCTTACCTAGCAACCCACTGTTTGTATCTGGGAATATCTTTGGCATAGAGGAGTTTATTGGAGGGAGAATCTTTTGTAAGTTTGTGCTCCTGGTTGGAACAACAGTCCATGAAAGTTTGACCAATCACAGTCAGGCATGCATCCACAATATTGGACTTGTAGATGTCAAAGGCAAAGTCGGGATTTTTTATCACGTTCACCCAAAATCTCAGTGGAAGACTGTAGAAAAGTAACACATAAAATAAATACTTTCATAAATCCTCATACATGATATCTATCAACAGCAGGAAAATAGTATTAGATAAAAAGATTATTTTCATTATATAATTCTTCTTCGTAAAAACCACTTTTTAAAGTAAAATAATTAAACATATTAAATTTTCAAAAATTCTACTTTTTAAAGTGAAAATCAGTAGGAATGCTACTTTCCAGTATGAGAGGTTGAAAAAAATAAAATGGGGGAAAAAAGGGTTATAAAGGATGAAACAATAAAACTTACGCACAAAAACAATTATAAAACATTAATTTGATCTTTCTAAAAATCATTGCCAAGTGCACTCCTTCCTTTCCAGTGCATGAGATTTTTGGCCAAATTACCCTTAGGAACTTAAAGTAGCAAAAATTATATTGTTAAACAAAGGCCTAGGTCATCATATTAATTTAATTCTTTTCAGTCTCATTGAGTACAACAGCTTATTTGAAGATGGAGGAGGACGAGAAGATGCATAAATATAAAACAAATGAATAATTGCTTTTCCCCTACCTGTTTGACTTCCAGTTGCGAACGACTTCATCGGTAACGTTGTGAAGTACGGCCTGGTCGTCCAGGAAGTCAAACATGTATTTGATTGCCAAAGGTAAGACATGGCCACCAGATGTGGTGCTGAAGATTCTCTCAAACAGATCATCGACGAATGGCTGAAGGGTACCCTGTTGAGGATTAAATGAAGAAAAGCATTGGTTGAAAACGTAAATTTTGATTCTCAAGACGTCTTCAACATAGAATTGAAGGAAACTATTCCTTTCTTCTTTTATTATCACCATCATACTGTTCAAAAGCAAAAAGGTAAAAGTAGCTTTTATATAGATTCCCTTAATAACCACGGCCTTGCCATGCTCATGGAGCTTTGCATTGACTATTATTATACAGTGGAGTCCACATAATTCGAACTCAGGTAATACAAATTCCCAGATAATTTGAAGTTACCCTGAAGTCAGGTTTCTTTTTCCTTCTTTGGCTTTGTTAAAAAGATTTTGGTTAATTCGAACCAACTCTGGGCCAATATGGATAATTTGAAGTAATGATTAGCATTTTCGCAGTATTATTAATGACTGTTAAAGAGCATCTAAACTATCCATCAGCTTTACCCCATCCCAAATTGGGGCTTTAGTCATGGTAATAAAAGGATGACGTATTAATATTAACATTAAGTACAATAATCAGTTCAATGCCTTGCAACCAAGGGATCAAAATTCTACCAGCCAGGTGGTGGCCTAAGCCTAGCAATATTGATCCAATATTAGCCCAATACGTAATTCAAACTTGGACAATTCGATGTCATCACCCATATTGTCATCATATCCCAAGAAATTCAAATTAAGCAGGTTTCATCATATGAAAATAGGAATTTGATGAAGTCATATCACCTGAATGATAGATGAATGAAGTCTAAAAGTCATTCATGAACAAAATGCTCACTAACATTAAAATTTAATGATACAGCCATAGAGAGAAAAGACTTTCAGTGCTGGGATGCTTTCAAGAAGGAAAATAACAAAAGCTCAACTAAAAATTACCTTTGTGACCAACAAACGTGGGAGGTAAATTTCAGACACCATTTTGCTTCCCCTTTCACCTTCTTTGTTTGAGAATTCCACATCATGATGTCTTACCTGAATAATAGGGAATGGAAGAAAGGAGTGTTGATATGTGGAAAACAATAAAATTACTTTTGTTATTTCTAATTAATCAGGTAAATACATGTAGGAGTTTGACTACAGCCCTTTGATCTTGAGTTTATTCTTGTTTCTAAAGCTAGATGAGGGATGTATAATAATGACAAGTAGACCCTTGGCAAATCAATAATTTCTCAAAGCTTTGAACCCGCCAGCAAAACTAACACTCATTCCCAAGGGCCTTGCTGGGACTGAGTAACAAAATCATCTCTTTAGAATTTAAATTCTTCACTTACAGTTCTAACCTGGGTGGAACTAGAATATTTTGTTTTAAAACTTTGTCCCAAAAATGTTATGTCAGACTGGTCCCTAGCCAAATCATAAACAAACAAATATTCAACAGACTGTCAAACCCAGGATGACTATTTATAAAGAAAACACTTCTGTATGTTATAACTAAAATTTTCCTGTATTCTTACCAAATGATACACTTTAGATGCCTCTATATCGCTGTTCATACTTCTATTGACACTGCGATTTAATGATGGACTGCGGTTGTAGTATGAATTGTCTGAAATGGAACAGATGGAAAAATGATTAAATTTTAATTGACGTTTCTTTTCATACTGTGTTTAATAATTTAGATATTTTGAGAGACAGAGAGGTAGAGGTGTAAAGTACAATTCAATGAGCACATGTGTATCAACTGCAGGGCAAATTGTATGGTTTGACGTTCATTCTTTTCTTACTACTCACCATTAAATTTAAAGTTTTTGTCTGGATTGATATTCATATTGTAGATGGATGTTTGCTTTGGGTGGAGAGCCACATAAGCTCCATCAGGCACCTGGAAGACAAATTAGATTCAAATCAATATTTGAAACAATTGAAAGATAAAGAAGGGTTTATTACTTTTATCTTCTCATGATGCGCAGACTCAGATTTTGGATGGTGCTTGCAATTAATGTCGTGAGTCTGTCTGCGATCTCCCATCGGTGCTCGAGGTTAAATTTGTTTTTTACATTGCCGTGATAAACTGCTCAATCTGTTGTTATGCTATTATCACTACAGTTTCAACACTAGATCACTACCAGAAGATTATATAAGTATTTCCAGTGGAATACAATTACTTTCAATTTTGTTAGAGAAGTTTGAATGAGTTTTATGGTGAAAAAAGTATCAGTGAGGAATATTTTAGATGTAAAAATTTATGTTATAAACAATAATAATGCGACGCTGGCTTTTTTTGAAATCAAGGCAAAATAGATATTAATAATGAAACCGTGTCTTTCCATCTTTGGTGTACATTGCGGGGTGTCACTTTTTACTACTTTTATTGAATATCTGTGGTCTCTTTACAAAAATCTGACCATAAATAAATGTGAGCAAGTCAGTAAAAAGGATTCAATACAAGGAGAATAATGAACATCCCAGTAATTAGAAAAATTACTATGAATTTCAAAATTGCAGCAGGAAATAATCCTGCATTATAAAAAAGAGAAGACAGCTGTCATTTATTTCAATCCTAACAGCTATCCTTTAGCTCGACTTATGCTTCTTAACTCTTGATATTATGTGAATCGTAGGATTGCTAATAAGAAGTAAAACAAACTAAAAATCAACCAACCAAACCAACCCAACAAGCCCGTCTCAAATGCGCTTAGTTCTAGCAGTTTCTTCTTAGCTGAACCCATGTTGTTACTCCAGCAGCCATACACTAAGTGCTTCTGTTCTATGCCAAGCTATGACATGGGTACCGGTAGACCTTTAGTGTGTCAAAGAATACCCCCAATTATGCCAAGAGCTCTATCATAGCCTATACTTCAACTATTTATATTAATCCATTTAGTGAAGTTTTCAACCTAGTTACAGAATCAAACCAGGGTTATTGTGCAAGAAAGACAATTATAGTGCCTGAGGATAATGATAAAATTGTCTAAATGCTCTCCCCCCCTCTCCCTCCCCCCTCCCTCCCCAATGCATACACAACTTTTAAAAATATTTCTATGCTTAATAATGCGTAACATATCCAATCCTGTAGGGTTTTCAAATTCAAATTATGAAGAAGACAACTTACAACATCAACACGTAACAAATTTTTAAAAAAATAAAACAAGACACTGCCCAACATACCTTGTAATGACTTAGAGTATTTAGTCGCTTGCAGTTGCCCTCCATCTTTGAGGTGGCATCCTCGTCAAATAAAAGCAAGCGCTTGGTATCCTTGCTGGGAAACATTTTGAGTGAGATCTGGGACTTATCACCTATATTCCACTCTGGCGGATGATCAAAAGATACTGTGCCGTTGAAGAAGGGCAATCGAAAAAAGAAGAAAAAAAGGAGAAAAAAATGCAACAAAACGTTGTGACAGCCCAGCACATTAAAAAACACAAGCACTCTGACAAAATGAAATAAAAATTCTTTTTGTGTGTTGTGTGCTTTTGATTTGTATCTCTCTAAACGGTCGATATGAATCTCTTTGAAATATAAAAAAAAATCTGTACATCAAAATAAGAATACATTTTGAATATAGAACCAGCATGCACATTGTTTGATAATTTTTGAACTTCATGCAAAGTTACGATGATTTTATGATGGTTAATATTTATAGCTGACAAATTATTGAAATTCTCTCTTACTTTCTTTTGCTTTGTTCTTTAAAATAGACAGTAATGAAGGTGTTATTGTGGGATGCAGTTTAAAAAGTTAATCAAAGCGTACCAAAATGGGGCTGTGAAGCAATGAGCATGCAATTACAATTACAGAAGAAAAAAGAAAATGAAAAAGAGAAGGGGGGAAAACACATGGGAGAAACAAAAGAAGACAAGAAAAAAATTTTTAAAAAAGAAGGCAAAAGGGGAAAATGAATGAGGGAATGGCAGCATTCTCCTTGGTTCATAAAATTTTATTATGACATTGGGCAAAGTGAAAACGGCAAGCTGAGGATGAAGACCTGGTTTACCTAAATCCAATTCTTCCTTGATGGGACGGCTGTTGAAAGGAGCAGATTTGAAAATGGCATCTAGGATTTTCTCCTTGACTTGAGAAATGGTGTCGCAATCAAGGACTTTCACAGTGTGAGCAGGCTGGCCTCTATCAACGTCTATATCCATTACGTGGATGACCTGGCAATATGTACGATTTCAGTGTGAAGTAGTTCATTACAAAAAATATAAGATTATGGTAGTATGCAATGATTAAGTGAGGATGGACATATGTTAATGTTATGGAGATATACTTATTACTCATAAAAATCTATAGCGTTGAAAAGAGCTATCTATATTTCAGTGCTCTTTTATAAGAAAATATAAAAAAAATAAAATAATCAAAATTTTCTGCGATAGATTTATCAATACCTTTAGAATATTGCATGAAATGAATTACATTGTGCAAAAAAAAAAATTTTTTTCAATTCATCTGGTTATCGTCAATATGATATTGCTTCCTTGCAAAATATTTTCACTGCATAATATGTTAATTCAATAATTAAAAAAATACCATTGGTTTAAAACTGATTTGCTGCCGTATCAGCTTGTCTTCACTCAGAGAGTAGCGGGCTTCACCGGTGACTGAGTCAACTGGACCGTTGGATACTTGCTGCTTCATAGCCCCATACAGCATGAAGAGAGGTTCTCCAGCACACTCCTGCGAATTTCAAAGCAATATTAACAGTTGTGAGATAGAGAGAAGGAAGGAAGGAGGAAGGGAGAGACAGAGAGACACAGAGAGAGAGAGAGAGAGAGAGAGAGAGAGAGAGAGAGAGAGAGAGAGAGAGAGAGAGAG
>JASKDV010013111.1:5155-16812 GCA_032466395.1 Aegires albopunctatus | reverse complement strand
CCCCCCCCCCCCCCCCCCCCCCCCCTCCTTCATTTTCACGCCCCCGGGGCATCTATTAGAATGAATATGGTATCTTTTTTATCCAAATATGCCAACATTTGGACAAATCCATTAATATCATGCTATTTTAACGACGTTCTTACTGAACATTTCATCTTATATTGTGGTGGTTGAACAATGAGGAAATTTGAGCAAAGTCTATCAAGATTCATGCTTGACATGTGAGCCAGAAAGCATTTATAATGGCACTGAATATTGGGCCTACTAAGATTAGTGATGAGACTTGAACCGGTTCAAGCAGTCTTCAGTCTAGGATCGTAGGACCGGGTAAATGCGATGGGGCCTACTTGTGAAGCCGACACGCTTCCTGTGCACAGGTGATAGGCGCTGCATGGTTTTTATATGTAGTTCTTGCACAAATCTAGGGTTAAGTCAACATTTACGGCCGTAAGCATAATTGAATCACAACTTACGCATGCGCAGGGTTAGGCCTGTCACTAGCTACGCTAGTTCAGGTATGTTGATTTAAGTCTTAAGCTTAAAAGCTACTTAGCAAGTTCAAGTTCGACTTTGTATCTTTGGAGTTATCAGTTACTTCAGACAGCCACGAATGCGCAAACGGGTAAATTACAACCAGGACGGGTGAATGATAATTTTAACGAACAGCTATTTATCAACGATGCTGCCTCCTTTCAACAAAGTAACAGGAAGTAAATTATTCCGCAAAGCTTGCTTTTATGTATAACAATTTAGATGGCAGAAAAGGGGCCATCGAACGGATGAGAATGCAAGTTTAGATGTGGAGTCAATTACTGCTTTACTTTCGCTATCAAATGAAAATTACCACTTTAGAAGGCCTCTAAAATTAATTTATAGTCTTTGACAATCATTAATATTAACATCTATCTTGCAATATTTGTGTTATTTCTATTTTCTTATCGGGGCTTGCGTAGCGATTTACGACAGGGCCTGGGTCTTGAGTTTCTAACTTACGCACGATTTTATAGGATAGTTACAAATTCCTAACTTTGCGCATCGTTTATGATTAGACTTACAACTTGGAACTTACACATAGGCTTTACGCATTGAGTAGAAAATATGCAATTCAACCATGCCTACGACTACGGCCTATTTTTGGTGCCATTCAGTAAGAAGCCCTCATTTTTTAAACCATAACATTGTTTATGTAAACCCTAGATCTAAAGTATTCTTCAATATATTCTGAAAAAGATTCCAGAGATCTAAAGCTGACGGCTGTTGAATAATAAAATGGATAGATCTAGATCTAGCTCTCTGATCTAGAATCTAGTCTAGACTAGCAATTAATGGTCTAAATCAAGTCTCAAGAAGCTTTGTACTGTATAATGTTTGCTTTCAACCAGTGCTATCAGGAGTAAAAATAGATCCTGTATAGGTTTTGCATTCCTTTAGTTACTTAAAATTTTAAAGCTAAATCAAAATGTCAACAAAATTAGGGATAAACAGGGAATAGAAGAAAAATGGTAGATAGTAAGACATAATTTTACCGAGTTGCCCATCTTCTTGGTCGTCCATTTTGGTTGCCTAATGTCGTAATTCAAAACACACTTCGATCCAACAATTTCATGAATATATCGATTAAACTTGTTTTAAAATATTTCTGCTCATATTTTTGATTGTGTAGTCTAAATAGGGTCGTTATTTATCAAAAATATAAAGATCTCAAGATATACATTTTACGACTAAATTTATACTTATTTTCGGTAAATGGTCACTCGTTGCTGATGTAAACAATGTCTTGAATATAAAGATTTGCTTGAAAGATTCTCTGCAAGGCTGTCGCATACATAAATATAGTTTGGACTTAAATCATGAAGTTTTATTTCTAAATCTATATTATATCTGATTTTTCAATATTAGTTGACATCTTTTTAAAGAATATTTTGCCATTCAATATATGGGGCCTGTCTCTTCTCAAGTCGACCAACGGCAGAGATTATCTTGCGCTTACACAGGCAGTTCTTTTGTAGGCCTCTATGGAATATCTAGATCTAGATTCTAGATCTAGTTTGATTTCTCTTTCTAAATTTTTGAACCAGCAGATTGACTGTTCTCCATATCCTATCTAAAAATGACTAAAGGGGATGAAAACAACTCTGATCAACAAAACGGGGAAGATGAGAGATGGGATAGTGAAGAGTTAGCAAAGGTAAGAAGCAAATGGTAAACCAATTAGAATAGAAATTTATTAACAGTGCAATGGGTAAATGATTAGAGCAGAGGCCTGCAGACAAACAGAAATGTGTGCAAGTTCACATGCATTAAAATTACTTGACAATATGATTTATGTATTTTTAAAGATATGTTGCAAATGCTATACAGAAGTATGCACTACTTTTCTCAAGCATAGTGACAAGATCTGACACTGCCTATTGCCCACTTCTTGTTTTATACCTGCATATTGTGAGGAAAATGTGTATAAAGAACCATCTCAATAACTCAGTATTATAATCCTAAACGAATCAGATTCTTCCTCTTGACCACAATACCATATTAGATTTTGTAAATAGTAATGTCTGATTTCTGCATTCAAATGCAGATTTATATACATTTGAAGCATAAGTTGTACATAAAATTATACAGGAAAAAATTAATAAGATCCTAAATAAATAGAATTGACTTTCATTACTTTAACACTCCTTTGCCATTTTTCCATTTCTATTAATAAGGTCAGAATTAAAGTTTTGAAAGGTCATACTGACAGTGTCTCTAGTTGCCAGCTCATTCAAGATACCTCCAAAGCAATCACAGCTTCAACCGACTGTAGTGTTAGACTGTGGAACTTTAAAAATGGAAGATGTGTGAATGTTTACAGTGATTTACATGACACCAACATACCAGAAGCCAGATCTTTGCCTGATGGATCAAAGTATGGAATTGTATGGGTTTTAATGCAAATAATCTGTTTAACATTCAGTGTAAATTTTAACAACAGGGTTCAGCAAACAAGAAAATGAAGCATAAATTATACAAATACATTTGACCTTCGTTTAAAATATTCAGGGACTTTTGCATAATTGAGAAAGGTAAAATAAAAAATTATCACATCTCACATCTATCATGTTGAAAATAGATATGTGGTAAATTTTGCTCAACATTAGTGTTTAGTGTGATTTATAATGAACAAAAGCAAGAAGAAAAGATTTTTATTTGAGATCTCTTTACAAGCACACAAAACATTGCGGAAACTTTACTCAATCTTGCCTGCCTACAAGTGAGGGCGATGTTATGACACCTCACAGTGAATAATTCTGATATTTGAACATCAACTCTCTTTAATGTGAGATGGAACACTATTATTTAACGAGCTTCAGAATCATTACAGAACCACAAGGAACAACCAGGGATTATCAGGGACAAGGAAAGCCCAGAGTTGTCAACATGAATGATAAATCCCATAGGGCAAGTTGAAGAATCATAAGACCTTATTTGCCTGCAACAGACCGATTCCTTCAGAAAACTGGCCAACTCCTCTTAACTCTTACAAATGTTTGGAATGCTCTTTCTCAGATTCAAATAGCATGTATTATTGTGTCTATGAGTCAACGATGCCTATCAGTCTTCAAATGCAAGTTTTGGGTATAGAGGGTTCTGATAATAAATCAATCTTAATTAATCTTTCAGTGCCTTAATTTGTAATTTCACTCTCTATGACTAATTACTCCTTATTATTCTGGTGCTTTTTGATGCAAATTTGGTGTTACCATGTTTTTTAAAAGACATTTTCACAATTTTTTATTTTTTCATTTGACCTTACAGAAAAGCATGCTTTGAAAAAACTGTCATCAAAAATTCAAAAAGAAATCCCAAATCATTATGGTCATTTGTCAAAAGTGTATTAAAGGCAAAATCTACCATAAAAATAGCTTGCAGCAAAACCAAATCAAAGGTTGAAAAAGTTGAAGTTTTAAATTAATTTTTTCCAGCATCCTCATCGAAGAACTCAATGAAGGCTTTTTTTGTCCACCTTTTTATAAAAATAATACATCCTTGCAAAATTGTATCATTGCTGTAGACAGTGATTAGAATTTGCTTTCTTAATACTTAATACCATTAAAACGCCAGGTCCAGATGAATTACATCCAATTGTCTATTAAAGCTAGCACACATCCTAGCATT
This sequence comes from Aegires albopunctatus, assembly GCA_032466395.1. Lineage (NCBI taxonomy): Eukaryota > Metazoa > Mollusca > Gastropoda > Nudibranchia > Aegiretidae > Aegires > Aegires albopunctatus. Next base: position 12,654 of record JASKDV010013111.1, on the reverse strand, counting down.
TCCTATTGCAAAAAAAGTACAGTTTGGTCTCTCTAATCCAGACTTCTGTAATCCGAATCCCTCTGTAATCTGAACCATTTTTGGGAACCGATTTTTTTCTTATTATTTCCCTAATCCGGAAAATTCTGTAATGCGAACAAATTGCTGAGAACAGAGGGGCTCAGATTAGAGAGACTAGACTGTATATATAAGGCATCACTCTATGGAATGAAACTACTGAATGGTTGGCGTGAGTGGCGTATTTTCAAGAAAAGTTAATTATTCCATGGTAGGCAATTACACACTTGTGAATGTAAATTGTAGTCTACACAAGATTATAAAAATCAGAGGTAAACCTCAAGCACGATCATCTGATATAACCAGCACACAATAGACGCCCGCCCGTTAAGGTTTAAATTTTTGGTCAGCAAATGGTTACTGGAATTCCAACCTATTACAGTGTCATGAAAATTGGGATGTACAAATCAGATGCCAAATAAACTACTGAATATCCAGCAAATGGAGAGAAAATAGCTCTAGGTGAAATCTATGTTGAAAAAGACATTGAAATGTAAGTTGATCACAAATATCACTTTAGAAATTGTGATCCCCATATTACTTTTAAGGCAAAGAATTGTAGGAATCTTTAGAAGATCATTTTTCCTAACTGAAGAATTTATCCAACTCTACAAAGCAGTTGTGCTTCCAATATGGGAATAAGAGCAGTCAGGCGCTCACCATTTAACTATCTCTTCAAGATGTATAGAGAGGATCCACAACCTTAGTACTAACAGTCAGAGAAAAATCATACCAAGAGAGATGAGCTACTCTCAATCCTTCAGTCTTGAACACAGACACGATCAATGTTAATAAACATATCCAAAAGATATACAAATGCCAAACCCCAAATTTCACAAAGTCAAAAATTGGAAAGAACCAAGGGCATAGTCTAAAATCTCCAATATTCCATCATCACCTCAACTTAGAGCAAATTTCTTTTGTAGAAGAACAACCAACAAATGAAGCAGTCTCTTGGGAACATAGAAAGGGTGATACTTTGTTTACTATCTAGAATGTTATAATGCGTAAATGTAAGAATGCTAAAAATCTTGATTCGAGGGCATCATCCCCTTATTCCTAGTTTGACGATCTGAACAAGTGGATACAATGTCTCAATTACCTCAAGTACAAGAATGAATAATGTTTTTGTTTTTTTTAATCGTCTCTTATGTTTCCTTTGTATCGTTTGATATAAATCAAATTGTCAAGTTCCTTTTGTTAAGTCAGCATATATTCCTCCTGCAAGAAAATGTTTCATGTCAGAATTGAACAAGTTTTATATTGACCATGAAATAATCTATACAATTGGATCTCCTTGAATTAGTCCCTGAAAAAGAAATTCTCAGAAATTTCTCACTTTCACATGCCATGTTATATTGTTTTTGGTCATAATTAAGTTGCATCTCTTTATGTAAATTTTCCACAATAATTGTTAGTATTTTGAATAAAGGGCTTCATATGATTCCATAATGCAACATTAGTTCCAGCTTTACATATCCCAAGCAGTGGATCTTGCCATATAAACTATATACATGGCTTTTGTTTTATTACATACATTTAGTGGATATAGAAAGGTGATTTTAAATCTAAATATAGTCTTTGTTATTTTTTGTTACTTGATTTTTCTTTATTTAGATTTGTGTCTTGTGGTTGGGACAAAAAATTAAAGCTGACCAATGGAGAGACAGGGCAGTGCATAGTAAGTTTTATCTTTTGAAATTCAAGCTATCCTTACATGTTTCTGGACTTTAATATTGATACATATATTAATTATTTTCAAAATAATGATAAAATATCAACATGAAAAGTTCTTATTGACAGATCTTAATAAAAATGCTTTTCATGGCCTCACATTACCTATGGTTATTTCAGGAATCTCAATTTATATCCCTAATCAAGGAAAATTTCTTAGCATATGGAAATCATTCTAATGAGACATGACTTCTTTTTCAATCCTATCCCCCTTCTTTGATTTTGAATTGCCTCTTCAAATTTCCCTTGATTTTCTAAGTGTTAATAGAAAATGTATTCAGAGAATGTAAATACCTTAGTAGATATGACTGGAGAAATGTGATGTGATATCTTTTGTTACTGATGACCAATGTTGCATTAATAATAAGTCAGGGCTCACCCAGCTTGGCACTGCTCAAAAGACAATGATTTAGACAAACCACTTTATTGCCAATAAAGGGATAGGCAGTGACCATTACCCCACCAGATGCAAACCCACATTGCAGGTAAGGAAATGACCCCAGCATAAAAGGTTAGTTGCAAATAACAGGCTGTCACGGACAAAAAATAGGGTTTTTAATAAGACTGGGGTGGAGGAAGTAAACTTGGTTCTTGGAAAATATCTCAACAAAATTAAAGACATGGTTAACAAATTGAAGTGTTTTCATGTCATCTTCCTGAGTAGATGGAGCTCGTTAACCATGGTAGATAGTCAATCTGGGAATAGTTAAACTCTGATCCTTAATGACTCACTAGTAAAGAAGAGTAACCCTCTAAAAATGATATCTCCAAAATTAACCTTGGCCCACCAAGTCTAGGGATTTGACAGAATGCTAACAACTCTCCTCTGAAATATCAAATCTTGTTTCATAAACCAACAACAGAGATACAAACACTTTCTCAATTTTTTTGACAACCAAAGCTCCATCGAGGAGTTTATGAATATCAGAGTGCTGTAGTGTTGATGATCCCACTACTTCACCATTAGTGAAGGCTCTTAAGCTATTGTCTACAAGAAATGAGGACACTAAATTAGAATGGTTGTTGCACGCAATCAATGAGGGAGATAAATTAATACAACCTCATACAGCTTGGCAAACTTGTGAAGATATTAGAATACTCTTGGAGGGACCAAACCACAAAGGAGAGAGAAACTGTTTTATTCTGGTAGAGAACTATGATGGATACCATTCACGGAAGAATTCCTGCTTTCAGAAGAAAGCATTCGGAGGCATTCCAAACTTTCATTATCAAATTACTTCCAAGTATTGCAAGCAGACAAAGCAGAGATGGTGGATGGCACATGAAACACTTTTAAAGATATTATAGTGATAGAAGTGAGGAAGTTTTGGAAAGTGCAGAGAAAAATAGAAGAAGACATCATAGCTCAGCAATGAGATTTAAGAAAGGAATGAAAAAAGAAAGCAGGCCATGCAAGAACTTAACAAAATAAAAGAGAGATAATAGAATCTGTTGCAACAAGGCACACTACAATGATAAAAAAACAACTTCAATTTGTTACGCTCACTTCTATCAACACTGCAGAGGAAAGAGAGGAAGCCACCAGACATTATGTTTGGTAATCATAACATATCATTGTAAAGGGTGAAAAATAGGAGCTATTGCCTTTAAATTTCCTGTGTTTATGAACAATTAACATAATTGTAAACAAATTATTCAATACATTACATCATTATATGAACCATAGAGTATGATTAAATCGGACATGGATATTTATGATCAATGAGTTAAAATATCAGTTATCATAAAAAACATGATATCATGGAGTTCCATATCTACAGCATTCTTGAAAGCTTTTAAACTTTCCAAGCACTTGGTACAGTCATTTTCAATGTAACTGTGTTTCACTGTATTTTACCTCTCAATTCTGTTTGTTTTCCTTTAATTGCTGCATGCAGTTTGAAAAAACGCATGATGACTTTTTGACATGCTGTCAACTCTCTCACAATGGGAAACTCATCGCAGTTGGCTCTGATGTTTGCAAAGCTCTGAGAATTTATGACATTGAAAGTGGAGATCTTATTCATGAGTTGAAAGGTAGGTAATAAAATTATTATATGTATAAATGTACTGTTTGTTATACTATTTTAGAGCTTGATATAGCTGTTACGTGTATTGAGAAAAGACAACAATTTAAGAGTGAAATAATTTATTGTAAATGGTTACTCCCTTCTAGACAAAGACAACCCTATTCTTAAAATTTTACAAATTAAAGTGCCTTTATTACAGATTATCATAATTTCCCTTTAACCACCCTTTGACAATATTAATCTCTTTCAACCCTCTCAAGTTTTAATTACTTTTGGCCAAATGGTGAGGATCCCTTTTTTATATTTTGATGACCAATAGATACCAATTTTACCTTTGTACAACCCATTTCCTTTGCTTTGTCACTGACCAAAAAAATTAGTCTATTTCAGTTCTAACCCTCTTTCTCATATGAATGATTGATTGTCATAGACCATCACCCAATCAGAAGGGACTTTGCCTTGTTATGCAAAGTTGTAATTTCTATCTATTATGAAGTCATATTTTTTTCTATATGTCAAATAAAGTATAGACATTATTGACCTTTCATAAACACTATTAACTCATTCAGTGCTGAGCCCAATCTCAATGAACAGCCTCTATATATTGAGCAATGTTCATATGGTGAGGAGAGTGGCTGTATCCGTAAAAAATAATTATATAATATCAGAATTCCCGGTATCAATGACAAGAGAAAGAAAGAACAACAAGTCTACCCAGAATGCTTATCTTGGTAATTTTACTTTTTTGGGTTGGATGAAAATGTATACTTTTAGTTAGCGCAAAGTCAACTCAAATGCGAGAATACTCGTCAGTAGTACATCGGTGGAGCTTATGGCCAGCGAGAAAACTCGTCTATAGCACTGAATAAGTTAATCCTGCTTTATTGACTGGCCTTGATTGATCAAAGTCACATGTACAGTATAATATGTCCAGAAGTTAAATGCTCTTTGTACATTTTAGTTTTTGTTTGTTTAGATATGTAAGAGTTCACATTCTCCTCTACCTAATTCTGTTTAAAAATAAATAAATTGAGTAGTAAAAGCATACATTTTGAAATAAATCTTCTCTCCTCTAGACCAACACAAGAGTACAATTACGAGTTGTAAATTTGCACCAAATGATGATAAGGTTATTACAACTTCTATGGATAAATCTGTCAAATTTTTTGACCTTACAACTGCCACAACAACAATTACACTTGGGTATGTTTTCAAACCGATGTAAACTTCATCACTGTACCTTAACTTATCTTATCTCAAAAAATCATAGCTTTTTAAAAGTTGTTAAATGTAATTAACTAAAAGTGCTGATAACACTATCTACAAAAGACTTGTGAATTTAAAGATATTAATCAACAACGTGATGGAAATATTATGATAATCATTATAGGTACAGTAGAACACGAATATAGTGGGAACTTTGGATTCAGAAGAAAAATCCTGCTGTAGGCAAGTTCCCACTATAGGCATGCAAAGGGAAATTACGGGAAAAAATTATAAAAATCCACATGAGATGTTTTCTGTCTGATTTGAACTGTCTTTTACTGATGGTTGACATAATGGCTTCTTTGTCTCTCAAAAATGTATAAAGTGTTCCAGATGAAATGTCGTAATCCCTGCAAATTTGCGCTTTAGTCTTCATTTTCTTGTCAACCGTTGATTATCTCGGCCTTTAATTTGAGTGAAAAGCATTTCCTTTTCTCTTTAATGGAAGCCATCTTTTCCTCGGTCTTGCTGCTTGTGCTGTCTAGGCCTATACATGTATCGTACAGACACTGTAAAACTGGTGAAGTGGATGCATGCGCATCAACGATCACAAGGAATCAGGAACCGGAATCACAAAATACACGCTCTTTTTACTTTTTCGGGCTAGGCTAGGCCTATGGCAAATCACTTTTGGAGTGGCTCACGTCTCTCCGCACCATCTCTCTCTGCCGCCTGCCCCACCTCACTCATCACTGGACTGGCCAATCACAATGCCGCACTGCTGACTGCCTGTTTGGAGCCTGCCTACGGCCCCACCCCGATCCCCTTCCCACAAGTATCGGTACCTAGACCTAGAGCTCACTTGATCTCTCCTGCTGTATCCGAGTTCGGGCCTTTCCTAGCCCCATTGTATCCAAGCACAGGTAATAGAGTTTACATAGTAGAAAAAAAGGAGATTCTGGTAATGTACTGCTGTAGGGATGGTTCCGCTGTAGCGGGTGCCACTATATTTATGTTCTACTGTACCTAGACATCGGTCAAATTTTTTATTAAGGGACCTGTACAAATTTTATTCAAACTTTTTATCATCATGTGTATCTTATGGTTTTGAAATGTCTATTACTGCTTATTTCAATATGTTTCAAGAGTTATTGAATAATATTAAATACATTAAGATTAAGAATATGAAATAACCCTCTGAAACCCCTCTGCCTCAAACCCTATTTACTTAAGAGTTATTGAAATATGAATTATCAAATGTAGTTTTAATTGTTGCATATTTCATGATTATTTTAATGCTTTCTTTTTCAAATTCATTAGGGGACATACAAACATTATATCGTGTTGTGATATTTCTTATGATGAAAGAAAATTTGCCACTGCATCATGGGATAAAACTATCCAAATATGGGATGTGGCTACTGGCATGTACAGGTGTGTAGTTTTCTACTGAAATGGGTATCTAAATATGAAACAATAAGTATTCCAAGAAGCCTCCATGAGTATTTTTAGAAAATTGATCCATATTTTTTTCAACACTCATGAGATGAATAGACTATGACCAGAGGTGGCACCTCTATGTCGCAAAAGTGTCCTTTGCCACCCAATTATTTTCCCTCTAATAGTTGACTTATGACATTTAAAATTCATACAATATTTATATTTGGTTGGTTTCTTTCCCTTTCCTCTGTTCTTCTATAGCCAGAGCATTAGAGAAGCCATGTCTGTAGCGCATCTCGCCTCTCTACTTGTACCACACAAAAGTGTTCTGTCTGCCACTGTCTGCTATAGGTGTGCAACGACACTGATCGCCGCTTTCCCCATGGTTCAATCGCATTATAGTACATTGTATTGTCTCAATTCCCCTCACCACGCAAACTAAAGAAAGAGAGGGTGCAATAGCAAACACAGAGATGTGTTCTATAAATAGAAGTTGGCAAAAGGGTTAAGAGCACAACCAAGGAATTGCTTCTTCTTGACGTTGTGGTACCACCGTCGCCTCCTTCAATTAGAGTGAAGAGGGTGCTAGGTACCACTAACCAATCCCATTTCAACTTTATCACGGCAAGGCAATTCTCATCGTACCAATAATGTGTGATGAAGCCCATTAGGAGAAATACGGAATAAGAATTGTATTTTTATTTCACTCACTCTTCTTGCTTTGAGAAAGATAAAAGTGCATTTTCACATAATTATTTGACTTCTTTAAAGAAATCTCTTAAAAGCGCAAAGTACAAACAAACTTTTTGTCTTGAAATGCTTACAATATCTACTTAGAGCCTCTTTGTTAATGCCCCTGTTTCGTCACGACTTTTCTTCTCTCAGGTATAGCTGAGGGGCGGAATGTCTATGTGTTCTTTCCATTTCCATTGATCTTGTGGGATTTAGTACTCTTCATGTTTATTCATTAATGTGCAACTCGTATGCCAGTTATTTCTTATTAATTTAATTATCAAAATGACTCCTCTTGGG
>JASKDV010013000.1:0-16815 GCA_032466395.1 Aegires albopunctatus | reverse complement strand
TGCTAAAGATGACTAAACATAATTTATCAAGTTTGAATATATAAAGACAAATAAAAGGACTCTTTAGCTCAGTACATGTATAGTGAATAAATGTCTAATTCCTTTGAAGAAGCATATTGTTCAAATTATGGATGTCTAGATTAAGATGACTAATAAATATAAAAATGAAAAATCTAAAGTCAAACTAGTATAAATAAAAAGAACTATGATCTATATATGGTGACATTTGGGGCTAATATTATTATAGTTTGGGTCGAATTGTTGTTTTTATTTTTATTTATTTTTATTTCTATTTTGTCTTGTGTGAGTGTGCGTGTATGTGTATTGTTGCTGGTGTTTGTTTGTTTTTTTGTTTTGTTTTTGTTTTTTTTGTTTTTTGTTGCTTTGCTGCTGCAATTATTTCTCTTTATTTGCTTTGAGGGTTTTCTTGGTGTTTTTTTGTTTTTTATTTAATTTCATTTTTATTTTGTTTTTTTGTTTGTTTTTTTTGGGGGGGATGAGAAGAAGTTGGGTTGAAAGCGAAAAGATTATATAATATGATACATTTAATATTATTTACTAAATAATGGTCAATTATGATAATTTGTAAATTGTTCTGATTGAGGTTTTTACATTCTCAAAAAAATGTCATCTTTAACTGACAAAAGAGAAATTATGCTTATGCTGATTCCAACAGTCAATTAAGGTAGATAATGATAACAAAAGATAAAAAGTATGACAATGAGTAAGTGTTGAATATAGACAAAATAATGTACTCATACAAAATAATTATTTTAGTCAAAAATAATTATTTTACATAAATGTATGAGTTAAACGTTAAATCTAATCTAAAACTAATAATATTTCAGATTGTAAATTTCATTACAGGAGAGTTATCATTTAGTAAGATGTTTTTCTGTAGCCAATTTCAAATTCCAATTCATTGAAACAGATCTCATTCAATCATTTGAAATTGGTGCACATGTTTTAAAAGAAAGCAGGAGTGGTAGTTAAATGCAAATATCTGATAACACAATGTACACTTATTGTAAATGATTAACAATATAATATATACTTTTTCAGGACTGTTAAAGCAGTTAATTACTCCAGATTATCATTTTATTTAAAGCATTCAACAGTTTACAACTTTCCTTTATCAAAAGGAAAATATATTCTCTTTTTTTGTTTAAATAGTTCTGTTTTTTTAATTTACATTAGAATGTTAAATCATATAAATTGAACAGTGATCATATGTGGTAATGTAAATTTTTTCTCTCCCATAAGCATTTATAACTCCTTCTCTTCCTTCTTAAAACTAATCAAAACACTGACAGATTAAGGAGTGATAAGGCTGCTTTCTTGTGAACGCTATCAGAGCCCAGTCTATGTGAAACTTACAGCTTTGCCAGTTTTCCTTCTTCAGTTCCTGAGTAGCGCCCTTGTTGACTGCTGATTAATTAAAAATTGTTTCTTTCAAGCTTTCATTCATTTTTTTTTTTTTTTTTTTTGGAAAATCATCGGCCAAAATTATTATTCTCATGTGTTACATATTTCAAGGATTCATGTTTTCTTAAAATACAAGGTCTGATTTGTTGATAAAAAATAAAGTAAAAGTTTCCAATTTTTATTTATGAGCATAAAGGAAATTGGGAGCAGAATCCAAATGTTTAAAGACGTAAGGCTTCATATGATAATTTGCCATTGTTTTGCATGCTGACTATACTTTCACCAGATCTAAAGAGATCCAGCTACCCATTTACTGCTAGATTAAATCTACCGGGAGGTAGATAATGGGGGGGTTGAACCCAGGGCTTGCAGTTTGGCAGCCCAACAAGGAGGTCAAAATACAGCTTTCCAAGAAGTACATGACCGCTTTTTTGTGTTTTAATTGTTTTTCGTCAAATAATATAGAGCACTTATTCAAGTCCTTTTAAATAACACAGCAGTTTTTTATTTTCAGTATTTTTAATTTCCTGAGAGAAAGTATGGCATTACTTTGTTATGGGGTGAATGTGTATCAGGAATAAGAACATGATAAGGGCATGATAAAGCTGTCAATGTTAAGATGTAAATGGAGAGAGGTCCAAAGTTTCAAAGTTTTTAAGTTTGATTAAAGAGATCAAAGTACATTTTTAATTCATTATCTTAAGATTAAGTCTTAATCTCAAAAAGTGAAAATCCGATAAATTTTAAATTCATACTTGAATATATACAATAAAGTGCAGTTGAACCCGGTTATACTGAAATCAGATATACTGAAATCTCGGTTAAAATGAATTGTTTTCAAGACAGAATTTTTTCTATATAAATATACCGGTTAATCTGAACTTAAACCAACTTTGAAATATTTTCGGCTGGTTAAGAACAGAACTCTCAGAAATTCTTGGTCAAAAGTCAAAACAGGCACCAGCCACAAAGAAATTCCTATCTTTAAAAAATATACTGAAAGGGAGATTATTGTGCTTCTTTGGCTCAATTAGATTTTTGCTCACTCACCTAGATCGACTGACAGGTCTAAAAAATATGCAATTGTATTTGGCGGATTGATATATCAGTAACTTAGTATTATTTAACATAATCTATGTGTTTTTATACTTAATTAATCAAAATAAGCATTTCTTAAATTTTTTTCTACAAAAATGACTGCTCCCTAAAATCAAAATAAACCATTGACATGGCTTGATTTCAGGAGGTTGTCCACAAACCAGAGGTTTTATTTTGATTTCTGGCTGAACTCTCCACGTGAATAGCCTTCAGCAATCATAAATAAAAATGTCCATATGCAATCTCTCAGTAAGGTCACGATTACATGGCAAAATGATCCAGATTTGTTCAGGAGAAGAGTAATTCAAACAACATGCAACCAGTTACTCCATCATCACTTTTAACTTAGCTCTTTGACATAAACTGATAGATTCAATACCATCAACACGAGTTCGTGTGAGTTAAATTCATGCATATTAAGGCAAATTACTGCTTTTTTTTTCTACAGAAAAATCGGCCTTTGTTTTGCCACTATGATCGAGGCTTTATGACTTGACAGTCTAAATTTGAAATTTTATCTGCGTAGTGTGTTGGTCTCATGTATTAGACCACATTGAAGCATAATAGATCTATGTAGAATTTAAACACAATGCAGGAAGCATAATCATATACCAAATTAATTAATAAATCGTTTCTGTTCAGCAAATCTATAGATCTAGCATACCGAATGCAATAAATCAACAATAATAATACAATTAATTATTAATATAGCATAATACTTTCGCGCAATGTCGTGGGTATTCGACAAGTAATCCAAAAAAGAAAGACCTAAAGAAAACGAAATCAAAAACCATTATAACACAGTAAATGGCTGTCCCAAGTCTTTATACAAAATGGCTGATGCAGTGTTTCCTTTCCATTGACGTGAATAATACCCGAAACGCCATTATAGCATACAAAAATACCTCTACACAGTGATATTGCATCATTATCGGTTATACTGAAATTCCGTTTATGCTGAAATTTTTAGAAAAAATTTTGAGTTTCAGAATAAGCGGGTTTGACTGTAATAAATATTCATTGTTCAAAAAATTTCAATTTGGTTTATTTGAATGGAAAAAATGTATATTTCCAATGAAACAGCTTTATAAGAAATTTAGCTTGAGTTTTCATTGTACAAATAATAATTTATTTCGTGTGATTAGAAATTATTTAACAAACAACAAATCATCACCTCAGAATTATATTGTCCTATCTCTATTATATAGGGAGATTGGACAAAATAATTCTGAGGCGATGATAATCTTTAACAAAGTTGACAGTATCAATCTATGGTAAACAAATAGATGACATTGTTAAAGGTTTAGCAATGTATTATTAGGCGTACTAGCTCTGTCTATTATCTTCATACCTGCTGTCCACTTCAGATGTTTGTATGGGAACCCTAACAATATGATAGACATTTAAAATTCAATTGAATTTCTCAAACAATATTTCAATTGCAACCAAAATAAAGTAGTTTGTTTTAAAAGTTAAGATAAAACATCATCAATCTTTATTTTCATATATCTTAATTCTTTAAACCTGTTATGACATAGGTAAAGCTTAAAGATGTGTTGAATTATTAAGATGCTTTATCAATGAGGTTATATTCTATTAAATGCTAATGAAATAGATTTTAATGAATAAATATTGTTTTAAATATAAGACAGCAAAAAGATCAAGGAGATTCACATATGCACACAATTAATAGATTCTTGATAAATAGATATTATGGAAATATTATTTGTTTCAAAAGCAAAAATATTTCAAGCACGCCAAAATATTCCATTCACAAATATTTGCTTTTGATGACCAATTGTGACATTTCATTGCTAAAGAAGGGGCTTTTTTTCTTTTTCGAGAATAAAACGAAATGCAGAAAATGCCAAAGATTTTAGCCATACCTTAAATTGTCAACGTCAGATACGGGAGTTGTTTGACCTGGTGGGGGAGATGCAACTTGCATAGAATTGCGTCTCAGCTGCTTTTTCCTGTCAGCACTTCGCTTCCTATCTAGTTTTCCCTCAGTGCTAGCGCGACCTTTATCAGACCCTTTTCCACCTTTGCCCTTAGTTGGAGTTGGTTGTTCATCCTTCCCAGGTGTCATGGCACTTTCATCCTCTGCCTCAGCTTCTTTGCCCTTGTCTTCTTGGCCAATATTCCTAAAACAGAAGTAAATGACATATTTGACCAGAGACTTAAGACGAATAATCTAATGGCAGGATGGATTCTTTTTAAAACCAGGGTGAACAGAAAAAAAAGTTCAGGAAACAGAACATCTCCATCTGTAAAAATAAGGTAACCTATGTAATCTAGATGATTTTATTGAGATTAGTGAGGGAACCCTAACAATATGAAGTTTCTTGGTTAAAGAGGTTCCCTTGTATTTAATTCAACATTTTACAGAGACATGATTTTACGTTACAAAACAATTCCAGATTCTTACGGATCTTCAGATGAAGATGCAACAAAAGTGTATCGTCCACCAGCCTCAAACGCTTGTGGTGGTCTCCGCTTGACTGGGTAAGGAATGACAGCAAAACCTGCTGGTGGAGGTATTGGCGGTCCCTGAGAGCCAAGTCCAAGACCATCCATGACCTTTGTGGAATCAAAATTTTAAAAACAATTATCAGATACACAAAACGTGATCAAACTAAACAGAAAGAAGTGAAAGGACTGATGTCTCAAGAGAAAATTAGGTTTAAAAAATTCTCAACTGCAGTTTCCAAGTAATTACGGTATTCTTTTAGCTAAGAAGCAACAGAATAACATTCCAGTCTGTTCAAGAATTATTTTCATGAAATTTAGGCCCACAGATCCCCTTAATCAGTTTATTGTTTCTTATGAAAATTTGCTTTTTGACATACAACCTTCCTGAATGGTGACAAAATGGTCAATCTAATTAATAAAGATTAATCATTGAGCACTAATCAAAAAGCAGTTCTTTTTAAGCACAGGCTTAAGGCTCTAATAGTAAGTCTTGACCAGCAATCAGAGTGATAAGAAACCATACCTCTGCTTTGTTTGGCAGAATATCCAGTTCCATGAGTCTTTGAGGTGGTGTAGTTGTCTTGTCTGAGCAATCAATTATGATATTTGGTATACCTAATTCATCTTTCTTGCTGTCATCCTCCCCTTCCACTGTATCACCATCTTCTCCATCAGCAAGGGCAGCCTGGAGATTATAAAAGTTTGAAAGAAGAAAAAACAGTAATAATGTTGAATCTGAAATGTAAAATGGATGACTAAATTGTAAGAAAATTGAGAAATAAAAGTTGAGATTTTATGGGAGAGGGTGATATTTCATTTATTTATTTTTTTCTTACCTCTTTAGCTGCTTTCTCTGCCATCTCTTTCTCAATGCGGAGCCTTTCTTGTTCCTTTAGTTTCTCTTTATCATGTTTTTCTGTAAAAGAAAGTACATTATGTTTTCTTAGATTTTATGGTCTACAAGTGTAAAGAGCTTCAATATAATGTTCTCTTATGTGATTTCTAAATACCTGACATGCTTTGAAGTACTGCCCTATGCAAAGTGCATGTTTCAATTAATTCTTTTAGCATGCTGGTTATTGTAATTTCTTTCATATCTTGACAGTGAATATAAATATGACTGTGGGTCAGAAGAATCAAATTACAAGACCAAATTCATATCACATCATCTCACCTTTGCCTTTCAACTTCTTGCCAGATGCTGGATGATCTTTTTGATCTTCATCAGAACGTTCAGATGGTGTATTTGGACGACGTGGTTGCAGAGCAGATCTGTCCCAACTCTCTAATAGATCCTGAATATCTTTTTGGCCGACTTCAAATGTACGGAACCTGGTTAACAAAGTATTTCAGATTTTAGGAATTCAAGTTCAACATTATTGAATTTGACCTGATCAAACAAAAATGTTACAGCTAAGATGATATAATCTAACCACAAGGTAAAAAGAAAAGTAGACCAGATAGCCATTAGTAATGTATTGGCTAATACAGCATTGTTTATCAAGAGCAAAATATACCTTTGCATGAGTAATAATTCAGCTTCTTTGATGGGATCTTTGGTCTCTTCAACAGAGACTACATCGATAGCATCTTTTCTGCTATCCTTTTTCAACTTATCTTTCTTTTTCCTGTGAAAAAAATTATTGCATATAATTATATCACTGTCGTTATAATTGCATTTGTCACATAAGTATTAATCACAAATTGTTTCTAAAAATATTGAGCAACAACTTGTCCACTGTCATCCTAATACAGTCAAACCCGCTTATTCTGAAACTCAAAAAATGTCTAAAAATTTCAGTATAACCAGGATTTCAGTAAAACTTGGATTTCAGTATAACCAATAATGACAAAACATCGCTCTGTAGAGGTATTTTAGTATGCTGTAATGGTGTTTTGGGTAATATTCACGTCAATGGAAAGGAAACACTGCATCAGCCATTTTGTATGAGGACTTGGGACAGCCATTCACTCCATTACAATGGGTTTTTGATTTCGTTTTCTTTCAGTCTTTCTTTTTTTGTACTATTTTTTTTTGTAGCTGCTGTCCGTTTTGACTTTTGACCAAGAATTTCTGCAATTTCTGTTCTCCACCAGCCGAAAATTATTTCAGTATAAGTGGGCTTACGTTCAGATTAACCAGTCTATTTATATAGAAATATTCAGTTTCTTTAAAAAGTTTCAGTTTAACAAGATTTCAGTATATGCGATTTCAGTATAACGGGGTTCAACTGTACTTAGATCAAGACCAGCATTGAATACTATTTCGCAATAATTTTTTTGTCACAACTTTTTTCTATAAATCCTATTTTCTGAACTATTAATTTTTAGTAGAATAAATATGGAGTTTAATTGTTACACAGAAAAATTACTTACTTTCCGTCTTCAGCTTGATCAGACTTCTCAGTGGCATGAGATTCTGGACGATCAGAGCCTGGCCCTTTCTCATCATGACCCTTGCCCCCTGCTTGAGATTTTTGGGTGCGGTCTGAGCCTTGGCCAGTTTTGACGTTGGTTTGTGATGATTTTTTATCTTTGTCTTTTGGGTCAATAGAAGCAGGTTTATTCTTTTTCTTCTTATTTTTCCTAAAAAGAATAGATGATAATGTTGAACAAAAGAAAAAAAACCCACCAAAAACCATTGATGCGACATAAATAGCTTGTAAGAATTAAATTGCAACTTACTGTTTATGTTTCCAAACCATAGACTAAAATAAGAATGACAAAATAAAATATCATAAAAGGTTGCTTTGTTTTAAATTAATAAGTTTTGTTTGCTTTTAAGAAATTTTGAGAATTACAAGTTCACGAGGATAATTAGTTTGTCATCATTCTTGCTTTTGAAGATTTATGATAATGTATAAATAGTTTAAAAAAACAACCAAAGTTGAATTGCAATGCTTGTAAATTATTCATTTAAAGTAAACAACATGATATTACTGATTTGATTTGATTTTTTCATTTTACTAACACTTTCTCAGTCTGTCTTCTTTATAACCCAAATCAAGCTTTTTACAATATCATATTGAAGGAATAAACATTTGAGAATAAAAACAGTTATACAGATGGTATTTAAGAAGCAAGTCATTGTATTTTCATAGAGCATTTAAAAGCATAATGTAGATAACAATTCATACACATTTCAATTAAAAATCCATCTTTATTCAATATTTGATTTTTAAACAGTGACTCACATTTCTTCTTCCCTTTTTCTCTCCTCTTCCTCTCTAGCTTCTCGTTCTTGTCTTTCCCTTTCTGCTCGATCTTCCTGTTCTCTGAAAAATAAATCACATTAACCTAAATTACAACTTTTGCGCCATGCACAACTAACATTCATTTTTTTCTTAAAATGATATATTATCTTTTAAAAGTTTATTAAAAGTTTAATACTTTCATAGTCAACAAGAAAAAAGTAATTATCCTAGTAAATAAACATTAATCACTAGAATTGATATTAAAGAGAATATTTCCTTTCTTTGATATCTCTATGACCTATAATTGGTAGAAATAATTTTGAGGAAAATATGCAAGTTACTTTTTTATCCTTTCTTTTTTTATCTGAAGCCTCTTCGCATCAACCTTCGCTTTGACTTCATCATGAAGGGCATCATATTCATCTTCATCCATTTCTTCAAGCCACAATATCTCTTCTTTTTCTCTTTCTTTCTCTTTTGCTTCTGAAATTTCAAAGGGCAGTATTGATAAAAAGTGTACACACACACACGTATATATATATATATAATATATATTTAATTATACATAAATAATCTAATCATGACATCCTTCACTGTTTTGCTATATTTCAATTAATTCTCAACAATTCTAAATCTGGATTTTAAATCAACAGTGATAGATGACACGCACCTCTTACACAATGGCCTAATTTAGGTGTTGTTTCATAATTTTAAAGGCTTTGTGATCTTTCTATGAATTTATGGAGATATTTTTGCCCAAGTAATTAATTTTTAACAAAATAATTACTTAAATTACAAAAAGGGATTTGGCCTGATTTTTTTCCATCTCCCACATTGATTTCTAATGTAGAGCTCCAGCTTTTATAAAATAACTTCATTCGATGGAATAAGTCCTGCGTTGGCCTGATATGTTTAGAAATGACTTTTGGGTGACATTATCTAAACTGATTATCAATATGAAATTTTAAAAAAGCTTGTTAAACATATTTTTAAAAACTTTTATATGGGAGCATACCCCTTTCTTCCTGAGCCTTTTTCTCCTGCTCTTTCAAGACATTGTAATCCAGTTTTAGAGTAACAAAGTAAATGAATCTTCTGTTGTTCAAGGCCTTTAAGATGGCATTTGTGGTAGTGAAAAGAGTTTGGGAAAAGAGTGTTTCCAATCCATCAAACACCACGCCCCGGTGACAGTCATTGAGCTGCAATGAAACAAAACAATTTCATTGCATTTCAAAAGTTATACTAGGCATAAATCTATAAACAACTGCATGCACAAATCTTCAATTTCTCCACTAGATTGTTAACAGAAATAGTCATGAAAATATTCATTCTGTTTTGAAGCTGAAGAAGTGGCTTTATAAATTGTTTTTAAAAAGTTGTCATTATAAATGTGATTTAAATATAAATTGATTTACCTGCAGCCTCTCAGCAAGAATTTCAACTAGAAGGTCTTCTGGCAACACACATGAGATCAAGCCTTCCTCACCAGCCACACTAGCACTAATGCTTAGCCGTCTTGCAATTGGAGCTGTAAGAGGTGGAGGGCTGCTAGGCACCTGTGAGGATAAATTTGGAAGATTAGGGGGAAATTTAAAATAAAGGTTAATTATGAGACATTTTTTATTTTCATTCTACATTATGAATATCATAAGAATCATTATAAAACCATCCATTTTCATAAATTTAGAAACACATGATAATAATTTGCTTGATCACGGATACCATAGATACATTTGTTTTTTCATTGTCTTTTTAAAAAGCACATACATAAGTAGGATGCATGTCTTGGTCATAATGCCTAACAGTCCAATTTTAATGCGCAACTTTGCCTTGCGAATATTTCTTTCAATTTCACTCCATACTGCAGCACCACTACTATTGCTGTCCTAATTGAATGGAACACCAGCTTGATTTCTTCATTGCGGCCAAAACCTCTTGATCTTTGGAAAATCAAGATCTAGATCTAGGCCCTACATTTGTGGGTCAAGAACTGAATCTAGATTTCCTTGTAATAGATCTAAGAGGAGCATCATTGTCAAACCGAAATCCTGCAACCTCCTCCTCCTACCCCACCCTCAATCCTAAACCTATCCTACTAAATACTCAATTTTACAAAGTATTCAAAATATAAATCACAGTAACCTATCAGCAGAAGCCCGCTTTTTGGGTTTTTTTAAATATCACTTTCGAAATCAAAAATTTAAACAGAAAGAAAAAAGCGACTGCATGAAAGTAAACAAACGATGCAGAATGTCATAATAATATTTTGTAAAATTTACTAGAGGTTTTAATTCAAAGTAGAAAACTAAAGAAAACGAAGCTAAATTACACAAATTTGATCTAGATGATATATAGACCCAGCATTAGGTGTTTTATTAGTGATATACACCAGCATGCCGCATAGCTCAATTTAATCTTTCCATTTTTATACCCAACCACGCTTTTCCAAGAGTTAAAAAAAAAGGAAAGGAACGCATCAAATAGAAATTGGACCAAATTTGGCATAATTATGGCAAATAGACCGAGATAATCAACCGGACTGGGATGAGCGTCCTACATAGAAAATATATATACAAATGAATTTTATATAACATTTTTGAAACTTTATTGAAATCTATAAAAGAGAATTTGTGTTAGCCAATAAATGACTTTTTAAATCTTTTTTCACTCATTAAAATAAAGATGGACAACACACCTGACTGCCTGTTGCCCCTTCAATCGATGAATTAACAACTGTATTCTTTCCTCCAACATTTTGCTTCTCCTTTCCTTTAGCATCCACAATTGTACTAGTTTTACGATTTGCAGCTAGTGATGCACCTGCAGCACCTATTGATTGACGGTGATGAAATTTGTGAAATTTGTTAAAAGAAGCATAAAACACATTTTGATATTAATTTGATCTTTAACTTCCTAATCAAATCTTGAAAACCATTATACACACATTTCTTACTTGAAATTATGAAATTACTGTTAAAAACAATACTTAGCATCAAGGTGCTAAACTAAATAGGATGGATGAAAGGAAAAAATATTTTCAAAGGTTTCTGCCATCTGCATCCAAAACATACACTCAATAAATATACTGCATTTTGGATGCCAACGGCAGGTTTGATACAAAATCCTCCAGTACTCAAGGCCTTAAAAATTTCTCTGAGAGTTTTAATAGCTATTTTTCTTATAACTTACCAGTTCCCTGTGTGTGAGCTGTCACAGCCTCAACACTGAGACCTCCTTGTTTCTTATCACCTTCAAGTCCTTCCAACTCCTTCAATTCTTCGGCTCTCCTTTTAGCCGCCTCTGAGCAAAGCTCACGGGCCCTCAAACCTGCTGGCGTATTTCCATTAGCAATAGCATCACAAACGACGCCATCAACCGTTAAAAGAGCTGCCTCATAAAATTTAGCCAGTGATACAGCAGTGCTTGTCTTCCCTAAAGTAAAAAATACATGTGGAAAGTTAGTCACTGACAGCAAGAAAATGCATGATAAAGATTTGGATGGCAAATATATGACTGAAATTTTACTAGGATTTAGAAGACCATTAGCAAAGCTATTTAAATAAAGATGAGCAAAATATACAAAGAAATAGAAGACAACATAACCAAAGTAAGGAAATTAAGAGGCAAGAGCACTTGCCCACATTAACCATAATGTTAAATATTGTTAGAATAAATTAGCAATTGGTCTATTTTCCTTTATTTTTAAGGATCAACATTTTTTTTTCAATGGATAAATTCAATATCATGAATATACATAATACCTTTAAAACATGTGCAAAGAAAGAAATGTTCAACAGGTTACAAAAATGTTCACACTCACCAGACATTGGTGCTCCATGGACAATCATGGCAATACCTCTTCGGTTGCGAGCTGCTTTGCCTTCAGGAGTCAAGTCAATTCCAAGATGCCTAGCAATAGCAGCTGATACAGGTGTGATTTCTAATTCCCCAACTCCTGGGCCACTTGCAATTGACTCTTTCATTTTCTCTGGGGATAGAAATAAATAATGACAATTTAATGTAACAACTCAATCCAACACTAATAAGGGTAATACTTTGCATGAATTTTTCTTTTTCATATTTATTTAACATTTGAAAAAAATTATTGGAGATTCTGTAAACTTAAAGACTGAAGTTATATTTGTCAAGGAATCCCAGAATTATCTCAAAAGGACCTCCAGATTCAAGCAGATGCTTGTGATACTTCAGATTTAGCAGATAATGAAAATATATACCCTCTAAGATGTCTTCTTTTCTGGTAGCTTCATCAGCAATGGCCTCTGTGGGAGGGAGTCCAACTGGTGCAGTTTCATTGGGTGTGGGATCTCTTGATGGGGCAGTAGTTAAAATTGCTGGAGTTGCATCTTCTATTCTTTTCTCATCAACCTCATCACCAGTGATGTCTGTGTCTTTTTCTAGGGAAAATTATTAAAGTTGCATTTAACTATTTGAGACTAAGATAATGTTAAAATCTAATGAAAATTCTTTTAAAAAGCTTTAATTTCTTTTCTTAAAATGTTATGCACATTTTCATGAAATCTTGTGCAAAATATATCACTTGTTTACTTGCTGATTAGCATAATAAGACACTCTCATCTAGGAAATAGTTTCTGTTTAATTTGCCTGTTTAAAAATCATATCCATCTGAAGTATATTAAAACATTTCATAATTAATTAGTATCAACATGTATGAAGTATCCATTATAATTTACCGTGACTTTCTCTTTCTTCCAATTCTCTTTGTCTGCGCTCTTCTTCGGCAATGGCTTCTGCCTCTTGTCTGGCCTTTTCTTCCTCTTCAAACTTCTTGAGTTGCTCTGGAAATGATATAAAGAAAGATATAGTATACTCACATAATGTATCAAAAAAGAAAGACTTTGTAATAAAGAAAACATCATGTGTATCTATTGTTGATGGGAATCTTCATGGATTTGGTCACATAACACATTTTGTGAATTCTGTATTTAACACAATTTTTATAGGAATCTTTATTCGTTTTTTATTTCAAACAGAAAGATTGAAAAATAATGCATATGGGTCTACCATTTTGATAATAATGTATGAACTCACCATCATAGAAGTCAATAAGTTCTGGAGGTAATTTTTCACTAACATTCCTTGGGGGAAGGAGAAGTGTGTTGTACTCATCATAACCTCTCATAAGACGGAGCACCTTTTTATGATTGAAAATAAACAAATTTAACTCTTTAACTTGATTCTTATCAACAAGAACATGATTTAATTTCAATTTTATCTCTAATTCAAAAACATCAAATTTCGTCAATACTAATTTTTTATTCAACATATCTATGGTAATAATTTCTTAAATTCCCTTCTTGGATTTTATAAACATGAGGATTGATTCCATATTTTATAATTTAAATTGAATGTACCTTTTCCTCCTCGAGATATGAATTGTCGAATTCAAGTGAGTAGAACTCAACAGGGAAAGAGCATGGATTATGAACAACAATTTCTTGATCGTCTCCACTACTGTGTGGAAGGATTGGACCAAACTCCACTAAAGTTCTTTCAAATTCAAGTCTTGGTTCAAGTCCTTGGCCATGACAGAGGAGAAGAATACGCTGACTGCTTTGAGCAATGCGAATGGGTATGCGATTTTCGTAGTATTTCTAAATAAAAAATATACATAAACAAGAACAAAAATCAAATAAATGAAATAATTGGAAGTATAAAATCTAGTTTCATTCACAAAATTGTGGACAGCACTGTGAAATATCTATATAACTTCTTTCTAAGTATAAAAAACATGAAAAAGTCCTGCATGACATTATTAATAATTTTTATCTGCCTTTGTATTCTATTAAATTATAATCTTATCTTTCACCAGACAATGTTAATAACCTTTTTAAATCATTTCAAAAAAGAAATAACTGACAAATAAAAATGGCAAGATAAACTATCTCAATGATACTGAAGAAATCAAGAGAAATGTTTTTTTCCAGCTTTCTCACACACACACACACACACACACACACACACACAGACACACACACAGACACACACACACACACACACACACACACACGTAAACTCATATGTGTAAAGTTTTTTTTTTTATTTATTCACCTCTTCGGTTGGCATGAATTTGACTTGAACATTAATCCTTTGTCCTGGCATCAAAACTCCAGTAGGAGGTAGAACCTCAAAAATCCTTGGTTTCTTCTTAGCCTGTTTTATTTTTCTCCTCAAATGCATTGGTACATGCTTTTCAATCTGAAATTGAATTAAACAGGAGTGTATTGAATTCTTTATCTGATCACAATCAGAGTATCACCTGTTTCAAAACAACAAATTAATCAGCAAGCTCAATTAAAAGATGGAAATAAAAGACAAGTATATGTAAAGATTTTTTTTCTCATTGTTAAGACATTTTCAAATTGAATATTCTCTATAACAGCAATGTAATAAATGATGACAATGAAAATTGTAAAGGAATCAAATAAAAAACAATGATATTCTATATTATTTTGTTAGAAGCTAAAAGTTTTAAATCAATATGTTCTTACTTGTTTGGTGTCATCAGGTGGAATAGAATCCCATTCACATCGAACATTTTGATGATTGTGAAGCTGAACAGTAATGACTTTGCATTCTCCACATTTAACTTCACTAAAGTCTAACACATCATCAGATACTTCCATATCAGGCATCGTCACGTGGGCACGCAAGCGTAGCATGATCATTGGGCCATGAATTATCTGTTTAAAGAAGATGAATAATCTCAAATCAAATCAAATTACATGACAAAGTTGTTTGTACTGATAAAATTCTCAACTTTCAAAAATGAAATTATATTTAAGAGTGATACTTTAAAATAATGCTTTAGCCATTTTTTTCAAACTGCTTTCATATGCTACATAGGTCATTGCAATACACATTGAAATGTCTTTTTATTTTTCACCAGCTGCTCCATGTTCCATTTTGCCTTGATTATAATCACAAATTTATTGTTTATTAAATTGCACTTCAAATAGACCAGCTGATTTGCTGTCTTTATCCTTCAGGATTGCAATTAATTTATCTATGCAAATTTCCAAAGGTTACAATGGCATATTAGATTTCCTTCTGCTAAAAAGTTTGATTTATCTTTGATTTAAAGAAAGAAATGTGAAGAAGTGATTCTTCTTACATTTATTGGGACAACAACTTCTACAGCACCCAAATGCAGATTTGCTCCTCTTGGGTCAAAGCTAACAACAAAGTCCAATGTTTCATTATCTGGTGCTCCAGGCAGATTCCTGACACGATCTAATTCAATATGAAATCCTGTAACATGAATGAATTGTCTTTCCAACTTGAATGACACTGGAAAATAACCAGTATTAGTGGCACGTACAACATGAGTGCGCACAGTGCCAAGAACAACATATCCAAAATCTAAAATGTAGTCGGGCAGAATAGGTCTGAAAAGAGATCAGGAGAAAAAGAAATGTTGAAAGCATATCTCTCCATTGATAATATGGCTAAAGTAAATGATATCTAGGATGGTCAATATTTCATTGCAAGAGGTGATGGTCAAATTCGGTAGCCTATGTCTTGATGTAAATAAATTAAACATTCAACTGAGTTGTACTTACTTGCTCTGATTTTTCTCTGTGGTATTTTACCAATATTTGATCAACCACATCACAATGAATATCGGGATCAAATGTGAATACTTGCAATCTATCAAATGTAACATATCTAACAAGACAAAAAAAAATGCTTTCCATTTACTATGCAAATATTTTGCCTTCACTTACTTGGGTTTCCCTGCTCCAAATGATTCAGCAGTCATGACAGTGACATTGGAGATTGAGACTTGTGGTGGCATATTTGGAAGGTTTTCTCCCTTATCATCAATGGAGGCCCTGACCAAGGATCGATTGGAGTTGTTTTGTTGATCTGCAGCAAAATCCCTGACTGCAAGTCTCTCAACCTCCATTTGAATTTCAAGTTCTGATGGTAATCTCTCATGCTAAAAGATATAAAATGGCATTCTTACTAAATCATTATCATAATTTTATACCTATAATATTAGTGTGTCATTAACCTGGATAACATCTCTCAACCTCCAAGAAGTCTTATTTCATTGTATTTGCTTCTTTTTCATTTTATATATTATTTCTCCTCCACTTGACATGTTTTCATTGTATTACTTTCTCTAAAATTCATTGAAAAACCCTTTCCTTGTCATGAAAAGTAAAGTGTATGAGCATATTAAGAGCAATTATGCTACATAAGATAACTTAAATTTTCTTTTACTTTCATTATCATCAAATTGTCTTTCTGGTCACAACAGTAGTACATTGTAATACCTTACACTCATCTTGCATTTGGGTATTGTCAAAGAAAATACAAGTCCAAGGAACTCGGTATTCAGAAGAAAACAAATAAACATGGGTGGCCCATTATTTTGCAATGCCTTGTTGCTCATCATTGCCTTTGTTATAGCACAAACTTTCATACATAGGCCTACAATTACAATAGTGCATAATGTATTGAATACAAGCCTAGCACTATTATTGCCTGAAATCGAAGTGTTCACACAGTTACATCGAGAGAGAGAGAGAGAGAGAGAGAGAGAGAGAGAAAGAGAGAGAGAGAGAGAGAGAGACATAGA
>JASKDV010012889.1:0-16817 GCA_032466395.1 Aegires albopunctatus | reverse complement strand
GGGGAAAGACATGCAAAAAGAGAGAGAGGGAGTGCAGAGAAAGAAAAATGGGGGGGAGGGGAGGGGGATGGGAAAAAAAGAAAAAAAGTGGAAATAATTGGAAGAGGGAAAAGTATTAAATAACATTAAATAAAATGGAATGGAATGGACTTATCTGGATGTTAGCTGCTAGGTAATCCCGATGGAAAAAACAAACTTATTCACCAAGCGAAGACTGAAAAGGTATAGTAAGAACGGAGGTGGACCAACAAAAGAGGAGAGGTCAAGAGAAGAAAAGAAAAGAAAAGAACGAAGGGGAAGGGGAGGGGGAACAGAATGGACCATTGATAGAAATAAGGGAGAGTCTCAATTAATAACCAAATAGCTCATAAAGATTAATTAAAACGAGGAGTGAGCAGCGAAGGCCAAATGGAAGAAGGAGAAGCCGACAGATGAAGGAGAAGAACACAGGGTGATAGACTGAGAGAGGGGTACCCATTGAGAATCAGCCTCCGAAGGATATGAAGGGTGGGCGTGACCAAAGGGAAGGAAGAAATAGAATAGGGGAGGGGTGACAGAGATAGAGAGAGAGCTGAAGAGAGAGAGAGAGAAGGTAGGGAAGGGGAAAGGATTAATGGAGGTGGGAAGAAAGGCAGATAGATGGATAGATAGGTAGGATAGAGTGAGATGGCGGGAGAGAGAGAGAGAGAATGAAAGAAAGAGAGTGTGTGTGAGAGAGAGAGAGATGGGGGTGCAATGAAATAATTTTTTTTTAAAGAGAAAAAGAAAGGTGGAGAGCAAGAGTGCTCACCACCTATACCACCGCCCAGACAATCACATGCTTTATTCTTGGCATAATGATCACAGACTCTAGCTAAATCTTGCACTAAATCTTCTCCATTCCAATTTACCGGCGTACGCTCCAATTAACCAATGTAATTTATATAGGAAGAATTCTGTCCCAGACAAATCATTCCAATTAACCGGCGTTCCCAATACTGGCTTGCACCTTATATTTTTTTTTCAGTTAGAAGAAAAAGTATCTCAACCATTTAAATGCTGTTAATACCATTTTATATAATTGTTGCCATTGTTATTACACACTGTAAAACAATTATTGGTATTGTAAAAAAATTATTATTATTATCATTATTATCGTTATAAAATTTTGACTTTTACCATGTAGACAATGTTTACCTTCTTTCAATTACATAAGATATACATTTGTCACCTTTCTAGAGGAATATCCCTGTACTATGAGCTCCCCGCTGAGGATGCCCAAAGAGTTGAACATGACCAGTCTTCACATCACGGTTTCCTCATCAATTTGGTGGATAGCCCAGGGCATGTTGACTTCTCTCCTGAAGTTACTGCTGCGTTGAGAGTTGTTGATGGAGCTATGGTCGTTGTCGATTGCATCAGCGGTACGTATGAGGTGGACAACAAAGAAAAGTGATCTTGAATCTGAATTCTTTGCTCTAACTAATTTTGTTTCTTTAAGCTTCATCAATTTTCAAAATCAAATTTTAATCATTGATTTTCTTATGTTTAAAAGAGTTTATGTTATTTTTTCCCTTCTGTTCAACAAGGGGTGCATTCAATTTTCAGGGAAAGGAAAATTGCTTTCATGAATAATTTCTTCCTCTTCTTATAAAGAATAAAAGTGTCTCATTGATTCTATAGAGTAACTTTAGATATTCATTAAACATAAAAACAGAAAGGTACTGAAGAAAAATTATAAAAAGAAAAATATTCATGCTGGGAGGCTGTATTTAGAAAACTATTTAGCCATCGTTTAAAAAGACTTGATTGTATTGATTGATTGTCCTGCTGTAGGTGTTAGTGTCCAAACTGAGACAGTATTGCGCCAAGCAATATCTGAGCGAATCAAGCCTGTGTTGATGATGAACAAGCTTGACAGAGCTATCTTTGAGAAGCAGTTGACTGCAGAAGAGATTTACTTTTCTCTGTCAAGTGTTGTTGATGGTGTCAATTCATTGATCAGTACCTACGCTGAGGAAAGTGGTGTAATGGGAAATATGCTGGTAAGTTGTATATGCAATTATCCCACAGCTTTTATTCCAATTGTTAAACATTGGATAAATTTGACAGATTTTATGGTTAATTCTAGCAGTGAAACAGAATTGGTATAATCGAACAATCAATCTGGTAAAGAGTCAAGAACAATTTCTGTAATTTATTTATCCTTATCAGTAAATTCAGTTCCATTTGAATTGAATTTACTGATAAGAATAAATAAATGGAACTGAATGCAGAGATAAACAAAAGAAAACTAAGATATGTTGGACATGCAATAAGACAGGGAAAGATAGAGGGAAGAAGAAAAAGAGGAAGACCATCAGTGTCATATCTCCCCAATCTGAAGGACATCACGGGGATGAAAATGCACGAAGTGGTTTATAAGACCAACAACTGAGAAGAATGGCGTCAGGTTGTCAACAACGTTGCAGCGACCATCGACAATGGTGATGATGACAGGTGATAGGTGACCAGAAAATTGCTATTGATATGCTCTAAGTGTAATCATTTTCAACATAATTCTGTTTCCTGTAGAATGTTATAAAAAGCAGCTTTTTAGAATTTATTATTTGATGTTAAATATCTAAATCAAATCTTTAGAACTAAGTTTAATTGCGAATGCTGTCATATTTTCCAAATTCTATAATATGATACACACATAACATTAGTCCTGCATGAAAAAAAAAATGAATTGTTTTCTTAAATTTTATTTAACTACAGAATAGCATTATTGTTATTCCAAAATCTTTCCACTATCTTTTGAATCATATACATTTTTCATTTGCCATTTTCCCCCTCTAATATTCTAATTATTATATTAGATGGATCCCTCTGTTGGTAACGTTGCCTTTGGAGCTGGTCTTCATGGGTGGGGATTCAATTTACGCCAATTTGCCCGCCTCTACTCTAAGAAATTTGGTGTCAAAGAAGAGAAAATGATGAAGAAGCTTTGGGGAAACAACTTCTTCAACCCAGTGACAAAGCAATGGTCCAAAGTACAAAGTGAAGGGTCAGTTCGAGGATTTAACAAATTTGTTATGGATCCCTTGCTTATGGTAAGCCTTAAGTCTTTTCCAGTTGTAGACATGTTTATAACATCAGTCAAACTTTCACATTCTCATTCTCAATGTTATTATCTAGTTTTGAATTCTCATACTTAAGTACTTTGTAAACTTTGTCTGCATAAAAAGTAAATCTTGATTCATTAGTCATGTTTGGTGGCTGATAATGCTGCAGTAATTTCTCTAACTATGAGGCATTTTAATGTCATCCTTGTTTTCTTTTTAAGAAAATTAAACCTTAGCCTACTATAATTATTTTATGTTGTGAAGCTTTCTTTGAATTTTTTGTTTTTACTGTTACATAATATTTCATTTGTTATTATCACTTATATAATAATATGAGAGGATGAAACTGTTTATATTGGTAAATATACATTCAGTATATATCTCAATAGTATATTATGATCTTGGCACTCCAGCCTTGATTTTCATGAGTTGTCATTATGTATTTCCTTTGTATATGATGACATCTGTTTTCAAACCAGTACTCTCAACTGAGTAATTACACAGCAGACAAACAAACAAACCAAAAAATATTCTTCCTTTATTTTTCATCATTTTTTTTTTTTTTAAATCTCATTTTACCCTTTGGTGTCTATGGCAAAATACTCTTCTGAGAGTATATTGAAACTGTGGTTCTATGATGGAAATTATGATAATGTATGTCAATAACTGTTTCCAAGGTCTTAAAAGCCTCTTCAAATGGTGACAAAGCTACCGTTACCAGCTCCTTGAAGAAGCTTGGTATCAGCCTGAGCTCAGCTGATGAAGCTTTGGAGGGCAAAGACTTTATGAGGGTGACCATGAGAACTTGGCTGCCAGCTGCTGATGCTATGCTGGATATGATTGTGACACACCTTCCCTCACCTGTCATGGCACAGGCCTACAGGACAGAAATCCTTTATGAAGGTCCCTTGGACGATGAAGCCGCTGTTGGTAAGTTTTGAATACACATAAATTAAGCTTTTTTTTTCTGTAAGAATGACAAAAATGTTTGCCCAAAGTGATGACTAGAAATAAATAGGTTTATAAATATGATATAGAATCTTAAATATGCAATATGTAATATATTTATCTATTATATTGATATAAATAATATACAATATAATAATACAATATTTAATAACAATAAATTCAATCTTATATATAGATGAATATATTTGATAAACAATTAGATACTTCTGCAGCATTTTTTCTGTTGTTTATACTAATTGTAAGCTTAAATTGGAATTTAAGCAATCTGACCATTGACAAAAAGAATTATTTGATTAGCAATTTAAACTGTTTTCTTGATCTGTCGTTGCTATTAGCTCATTTCATAAATTTTTATATGATTATGAATATATATATTGAACAGCATTCTGTTCTAAACATGTGAGATCATGTATGAAACTTTCAATACTGTTGCATGACTATAAGTAAATGTATTGTGCTTTTTAGGGGAAATAAGTATTGCTGCAAATGACATTTAAATGAAATCATTTCCCTATATTACAGCAATGAAAGCCTGTGACCCATTGGGTCCACTCATGATGTATGTTTCAAAAATGGTGCCATCATTGGAAAAGGGCCATTTTTACGCTGTTGGCAGAGTTTTTTCTGGAACTGTCCGATCTGGCCAACAAGTGAGAATCATGGGACCAGACTATGACCCCGGTTCACCAAAAAAGAACGATATCTACATCCAGACACTGTCCAGGTATGGATATTAATTTATTCCTTTTTTATTATTATAAGAGACAATAGTTATCTGTCATTAAAGATAATTTCCTGGCCTTTAAAGATAACAGAAAATGGGCATATTTTCAGAGGCTAATTCATCTTCCTGAAATCCATAATTGATACGCAGTTGCTAGAAAAGAATTCTTAGTGTAGGATTTATTACTAGTTTATTTTCTTGTCATCAATAGCCTTTGTTATTCTATCTAAATTTAGCCCCAAGCTGATGATGGGAGGGCAAGTACTGACTGTGGAAGAGGCCCAGTGTGGAAGCATTGTAGGCCTCACTAGAGTTGACAAACATCTAGTGAAAACAGGAACCATTTCGACTTTCGATCGGGCTCACAATCTGAAGGTCAGTATCACATCAGATGGGAAGGGGAAATTGTTCGATTTACCTTATCCATAGATGCTTTTAAAATTTATTGGACATAGTTTTGGTTGTATGTTTCACTTAATTATGTTGAATTTGACTTTATTACTTACACATATTGATTTGTCATGAACTCTTAGATAGAGATACTTTATATGCTTATAATAGAAAACTACAAAGAATGTTGGACCATAGAATAATTCTTATTTTTCTACAAAAACTAAGTTAAAAATATATACATGCAATTTCATTATTTCAGGTCTTGAAATTTTCTGTCAGCCCCGTAGTGAGGGTAGCTGTTGACCCAAAACATCCTCAGGATCTTGTCAAGCTTATAGAGGGACTGCGACGTTTGAGCAAGTCTGATCCTCTTGTTCAGGTACATCAATAAATAATATCAAAGAATTACTATAGATATCTAGAAAATTTTCTTTTCTTAAACATAAAGTTTAAAAGAAAAAATACAAAAAGTCTTTTTTTCATAAAAGTCATCTTTTACAATTTAACTGTCCTTTTCTCATCTTACTTTTGAAGCAGATTATACTGAGTGAATACCAATATTCTCTACCAAGAAGCAAATGTGCTTCAATATTCTCATTCCAACCCTTTTCATTTCAATGCTGTTTCAATAGTCAGATTGGATTATTAATATTGTTTGTTAATTAAATAAAAATTTTAAAAATAGGTCAATGGCCATGAAACTTCTGAAATAAAATACTGTTCATTTAATATGATTATCAAGCTATGATTTATTAATTTATTTATTTAATTATTTTTTTTAAAAATTCAGGTAACCAATGAAGGAGGGCAACAAATTATTGCTGGTTCGGGTGAATTGCATCTCGAAATCTGCCTGAAAGATTTGGAAGAATTTGCAGGTGTTTCCATCAAGGTGAAAACTTGAATTTATGACTAATAATGTCTAATTGAAGAATATGTTTTAAAAATATTCAATAAAATAAATTTACCCAAAAGTGAGACATTTGCCACATATAAAATTTAAAGAAGTCATCAGTGAAGTGGTTTTTTTAAAATAAAAAAAACATGGGTAAAAGAAACAACTTCATTGAAAAAAGAAGACCAGATAAAGAAATAATAACTTTTTTTTTAATTGAAAAATTCTTCTTTTTGTCTCATTTATATCTAGTTCAATTAATAATCAAGTACAAGTGATTAACTTAAGTTACTACTTGTAGTTTTGTTTCAAATCAAAGTTAAATCTATATCTTAATTATTTATTAAGTCTCACAGGAATTACCTATCCTTTTGAAAAGAAAAATCTCAAATCATTCAGTTCTAATAATTAATATGATCTTTTTTGAAGATACTCTTAGTCTGTTTTCTCCTGCAATGTTTTGTTGCATTGTTAAAAAAATAAATTTAAAGTACATAATAAAATTGATTCACTTTTCTCAAGTTTTACTTGTTAATAAAGAAAAGGATAGTCCTAGACTTTGCATCTCATTTTGTTATGATTATTTCACAGAAATCTGATCCAATTGTGAAATACTGTGAGACCGTCACCACTGAATCTGATCGTGTATGCTTGGCAAAATCTGCTAACAAACACAATAGGATATTTATGACAGCATCTAGTCTACCAGATGATTTGTGTTCAGAAATTGTAGAGGTAAAATTTCTGTTTTAACTTTTAACTTCTGTATCTACTCTATATATAAACAACTGTTTTTCAGTTAGTTATTATTAGTCACGTACCAATGAGTATATCTTTCTGTTCATTTTGATAAACTTAGTTATATTATCCATCCTGTTTGTTTCTGCTTTTGAAAAGCACACTGAGCACAAATCTTTCCACTGAAGGGTGTTATGGGAATGTGATTTTTAATCATCACAGTCCAACCCAGTTATTCCCACTTATTCCAAATGTTTTGGGGAATAAACAGAATTTTTTCTATATAAAATAACTAGTTAATCCAAATTTTTTACCTCCCTCGACCCACTTAATCCAAAATATTTAGTCGGTGGAGAACATAAAATTCAGTCAAGATGAAATAAAAATCCGGTCAAAAATCAAATAAAAACTGCACAATTGATCCACTCAAAAGGCTAATATTAAATGCAATTCAGGTAGACACTTAGATTATTGCACAAATCATCACACCGTTACACGTAACACCTCTTCACACACTGTTTGTTGGGGTAAGCTCAACAAATGGAAAATGCTGAACAACTTTATAGAGATTTTGCCCAGTTAAATGGAATACACTTTGCCTCGGACACTGTCTCAAGATTAGAAGCCATTGTCTTCGATAACGATAGAAACTGCTCCAAACAGACATCCATTACAGATTACTTCAGAAAGTAAAAAGCTCAAAAATCTTGTTTATGTTACTAAGAAAGGAAAAAAAAGGAAGAAAAAAGAAAAAAGACCTTGTAATGTAGTCAATATCGGACCCAAGCTGGTATATACAATACAGAGGACAATGTTTTCACTTATTGCATACTATACACCAATTATTTTAAGCTCACTACATGAAATTAGGCATTTTCAGTTATTTCAAATTCCCTGTTTATCAAAAAAAATTCAGAAACCCGACGGATTTGGATTAAGCGGGTTCAACTGTATAATGCCATTTTACTGGAAATGAAGAAATATTTGTCTGATGAACATCTCGAAATAGTGGAAAATTTGAAGATTGAAATATTGAGGTTTATGGTTTTGAGAGAATTCTTTAGTAAATTGTACCGTTGCTTTCTATTTTTTCAGAAACACTTGAGTCTTGATGTGAAAGAAAGGGCCCACTATTTGGCTGACACATATGATTTTGATGTCGCAGAAGCACGCAAGATCTGGTGTTTTGGACCCCAAGAAAGTGGGCCTAATATGTTGATGGATTTGGCAAAAGGAGTTAATCTCTCTGACATTAAGGATGCTATGTGTGCTGGATTCCAGTGGGCATCAGAAGAGGTGGGAAAATCACACACATTTTTATTTCCAACTCAAAATCATCTGACCAGTTTATTTGTTTTAAATATGACAATGAGGAATGATGTAAAAAATAGATACATAATTGTATATATAATAATAGATTCAGATAAAGACCTTGGAAATATGTGTGAGAAAACTCCAACCACAATTATCCTTATTTGATTCAATATCATTTAACATCACATATTCCTCATTCAAGTCAAAACGTTAATTATAGGTTCTGCCTTTTTAGGCTATGTTGCCTTTTAATCTTTAAGTAAAAGGAAGTTTTTCTTCATCAGCCTTACCCTTTTGCCTCAATTTATGTTATTTGTTTTCATTATTTTAATTTAAAGGGAGTTCTTTGTGGTGAGAACATGCGAGGTGTTAGATTTAATGTGACAGATGCTGTGGTTCACTCTGACCCTGCCCACCGTGGTGGAAGCCAAATCATCCCAGTCACCCGCCGTGTTATGATGAGTTCTGTCCTGACGGCCAGTCCTGCTTTAATGGAACCAGTCTACTTGGTAGAGACCCAGGTACAAATTTTAATTATTTAATCAGCTTATGAAAAATGTTTAATTGATTTAATGATAAAACTTTTTTTTTCCTATTACAAGTGATTTTTGATTGGTAAATAAAATTAATATGAATCAAAAATACTTCACTCAAAACAGATAAATGTATGATTCAAATTGTTGAAGAGCTCTACTTTTTTCAACAATACCTTGAATGATGTTTTAAAAAATGAAAATAATGCATTAGTCATAAAGTGATTTTTACTTATGGTTTTGACCATGTCATTAATCTTTATCATAATGTAGTTTAGCTACCCTCATTACACTTGTATAACAATTTTTTTCTAAAAACTCTAAAAATGTAATTTAATTACTTTACTCAATTCTTATAGCCTGTAATCTTACTTCAAAATTTCACCATGTGAAACTTTCATTTTCAGTGCCCAGAAGAAGTGATGGGGTCAGCGATGAGTGTCATTTCCAGAAGGAGAGGAGTTATTTTGGAACAAATGTACAGTCAAGGCAGTCCTTTGCTGGTTCTGAAGGCATACATGCCCGTCATGGAAGCTTTTGGTAAGTTTTTAAATTGTTTCTTTTCCTTTTAATAATAAAATTGACTGTATATCTATGGATATTGAGTCATGTGATAGAGGATGTCCATAGGTGGGCCATGGCCAATTTCTTTCCATCACCCATATGTGAATACTTCTTTTACCTAACTCAGGCTGTTTTCCTTTCTTTCTGATTCCCTCAAATGTTCATCTCAATGCAGTCTTTGGAAAAGCTGATAAGTTCGATTAGCTAGCAAGACCTTCTTTTTCCATTCAAGAAACTTAGATACCATTAAAAAATACCATTGCGGTGCTTGCTTGCTAAATCCTTTTTCGTTCTTTCATAAATGCAGGTTTTTCTGAGGAGCTCAGATCTCAGACAAGTGGCAAGGCTTTCCCACAATGCATTTTCGATCACTGGCAGAAAGTACCAGGAAACCCATTGGTCGAAGGATGTAAAGCTTCAGAGGTGGTCTCGGCTATTCGCCATAGGAAAGGAATGGCACCAAACATTCCACCTCTTGAAAGTTTGCTTGACAAACTGTGATTGCTTTAGTTTTCTGTGTTACCCTTGTCAAAAGCATTTTTTCATTATTTACCTTTTTTGTTTAAATATTTTGAAGCGGGTTTTTTTTTTAATTTATTTTTTCACCAAGGTGCACCATTGTGATA
Source organism: Aegires albopunctatus (assembly GCA_032466395.1). Classification (NCBI taxonomy): domain Eukaryota; kingdom Metazoa; phylum Mollusca; class Gastropoda; order Nudibranchia; family Aegiretidae; genus Aegires; species Aegires albopunctatus. The sequence continues at coordinate 6,975 of JASKDV010012889.1, read as the reverse complement.
TTTTCTGTTTCGTTTCAATTAATTATTAACACCTCAGGACTTCTCTCTATAATTGTATTGTTGATGCCAAGTTTTGTTGTTGTTTTTTTTTTCATTTTTGCTAATATGATATTTGTGACGGCAACTATGTTTTTTACAAAAATAAATAAAATGTATATAATAATAAAATACATAATTTTTTGTTTATCCTTGTTCTTAAATAAGTCAATTTGCATTAATAATACTACTACATTCTTAATCTTATGAAATTCTGTACTCAAATTATAAAGAATATAAACACATCCTAAATAATTTTATACATACAGGGATGGGGATTAGCTCTGAAAAAAAAATCAGCAAGAGTATGCGGTCCACAGAATGTTACGTCGACCTATAACACACAACATATTGGCCCCCTATATATCTATATTATCTGTTGTGAAGTTATCATTAATTCCGTCCTCCTGTGCAAAAAATTAAAAGGCAAGGAATAAGAGAGGAAAAAAAGGACATTTAGGTCGATATTAATAATCCACTCAAAACTCTAATTCCAATGATAATACTAGTGACTAGTTAGAGTTAGAGGCATACCTGAGGTAAATTTGATCTTTTTCATCATTGGTTTTTTAGTTGCTTTTTTACACAGAACACAGAATCTAACACCTGGTAGTATCATCCTTATTAATGCAATGGCAATGGCTAAAAAATCTGACAACCCAACCATCTCCACAACAAATTATGTTCAATGCCATGGTCAATGTTGGTGACCAAAGAAGCACCCTTAAAGTTAAAGTTAAAATACAATTTATATAGCGCTTATCGCCAGGGGACCTTAGCCTCTAAGTGCTTTTACAGTTTTTCACTTCCCCTGGCTGACAGCAACATAGAACTTATAGGACAAGACCAGCAGCTTCTTAGGCGCTTATACAATTTCTGGACACAGACAACGCTGCCAGTCACTCATTCACATCTGAGTCAAGTGAGGGACCCTTCTGTCTGGGGAATAAATCCTCAATAGAAAATGTCTAGATCTAGCCCTTCCAATAGCTAGACTAGATCAAGATAATATCTTATAATATATCCAATGAATCTAGTTTATCTACCGTAACACAAGACTGGGGACTTCAAAAGTCTAGTCTCTTAAGTCTTAGCAATCTAGATCTAAACATGACTTCCCCATAACACGGCCATTGCCATTACCGGTACAGAATCATAGATCTACAATGTTACTCCCACAAGAATGAAACAAGCGCAATTTGAAAAACTGATAAATCAATAACTACGCAAGGCGTCATTCACTGCCTTCAAATATTCAAAGAAAATTGTATGGAAGTTGCATGGAGATCGCAAACTGTTTGAAGCTCTCCAGCATCACAAAAAGTTTGATAATAATGATACCAAACTACTCAAAAGGGATCGAAGTGCAGGCGGCCCGTATCGTTAAATGTTCAACCGCTACATATCCCAACCATTCGCGGCCAGATTTTTTTTCTTCCTTTTTTTTGTTTTTTGTTTGTTGTTTGCTTCTTGCAAATACCAGATTTGAAAAAAGATCCGCACCTGCGGAGAAATCCACAAAATCCTCACCCCTGATACATAATGTCTTGTCATCTACCCATATTTAAATTCCTTATGAGGTCCATGGAGCCAGAGGCTATCCTGAATTGTTTGCCTGAAGAGGAAGGACTGTTTGAATCCATGTTCAATCAATCCATAACTTTACACTAATTTGACACAAATTATACCTCTAGTATAACCATTGAGATGGAGTAAGAAAAATTGTGTGTTAAGAGCCTTCCACTGAGACTCAACGCAGACAGTTAATAAAACTCAAGGCATCCTTTGCTTGAACTCATCAGCCTGATCACTCTGCCTTTACATATCTCCATGTATAAACATAAGTATAAGGGATAACAACACCGAATTTCCGGCTTGAAGCCATGATCTCTCTTGGACTTTATTACCTCTACCATTATGTATGCACTAAGCATACATGATGAGAACAAGCCAAGCAGGAAAACAAATTAAGGCTCGTAATGGAATGAAAAAAATTGACTTAGAGAATATTTTCCATTACAAGAAGCAGCCTTCAATAAGCTTAGCTACCTGGCTTATTATTCTTATGTACGCTAAGTGCAGGACTAATGTTCCAATATTGTATTATATTATATTCAATGTGAATACCATGGACCTTGGTGCTTCAAAATTTTGTTGGCTTGGCTTAAAATTAGGTTAATGTTAACCATCTATTTACTGTAAGTTTGTACTGAAATAATGATTAAATAAGAATGTATATAAAGAGACCACCTTGAGAATTATTAATATATTTGTGACAATAAGATTTATTTGCTTTATCTGATGGAACAAGTGGCATTACTCCATTACAATGCAAATGGAATGAGAGAAAAAATATCCACTTTGTTAACAATATTGTAAATATTTGCATGATCAACTCACGTAAGCGCACACACACACTTCTTTATATTCTACCAAGATGCAACTAAAATGTGCATTTTCTGAACACACTAAAAAGCATACAAAATAAATGATCTAAGTTGATGTGACCAAATGCAAGCTCAGTTACAATCAATTAAAGAAGAAACACAAAATCTTTTAAAAAGTGACACACACACACACACACAATTGCAGCATTCAGTATAAGTATAAAAGTATAAACCTGATGAAAGGGCAATTTACTGATGTCAAAATTAGAATCACCATAAATACATGATTTAAATTTCAACTCAAATATGTTACAGTTACACATACTATTCACATAGGCTTTGAGGGGAAAAAACCCCATAAAAAAAAACAAAAAATCATATTAAAAAGTAGTAATGATTCTACATTATATCAAATCAACAATATTTTTAAGTTTGTAGCAGGATTTGTGCAGGGCAAAAACTATGTGGAGCTGGGGGAAGAAAGAATTGCATTGCAATCCAATATTTGTCCTTTGTTTAAGCACTGCGTCCACATCTGGTTTTTCCTTGGGCAAGTTAATTTAACCCTTAGGCCTGTCTCTGCAATGCTGCCCGGCAGTTCATGCCAATTAATTGAATTAAGAAACATAAACTTCTCTAGTTTCTTTTACTTCCATACTTTTGTTTTCTTATATTTAATTGAAATAAAGTATACCCCTCTACAGGTTGAGGTATCCATGCAATGACCATTTCTCCCATAAGTTGATGATCTAAAAACTCTGTCAGGAAAAAGCATTAGGTCAAATCCTGAAAACATATTGAGAATACATGATGTATCTTACATCAGCCCCCTTAAATTGAATTATATTTTATATCATCATTAGTGCTTAAATCAAAACATCGCAGACTGAGGTGAATGCAAGAAAGCTGCAACTCATGAAACCAGGATACTCAGTAAAATCCACACTGATGATCATAAAATATTTTTTTTAAAAACAACATGAAAAATGCAGTCTTACACAATATACATATAAACAGATATTTAAATCTTAGTCTTTAACCTCAAATCTCTATTATGATCAAAAATAAAACTTAACAAATGATTGTTATTTTGATAGATATTTCAAATCATGAATATAAAACAGTCAATCAGATCTATAACAAGCACATATCGAACGGGTAATGATTTCAAAGCACTGAATACTTCACTTATTCACCAAAGACAAAAAGGCAAAAAAGTTTGATGAAAAGATGTATCTTAAACAAAGATGAAGGATTACATGAAACTATCTAAATTGTTCAGAAACCAACCTATGGATCTCTTTATAACTTTGCTTTCAGTAGCAGGATACAATTTTATTCCAAATGAATGACATGCCAGAAGACATTAAGTAAGCCTGATCTTTTCTGACATTCTCAATTACATGTATCTATAATTCTGCAATTGGGTCCTATAAAGTGCGATATAGAATAAACATTCATTTGTGATGATCTTAATAAAATGAGTTTGGGGGGAAACATAGGTTAATGAAATGATGTTAAAATAAGACATAATTGGGCCTTTAAGTCTGTGCCTTAAAATGATCTACAAAGGATAACGATTTTAATCGTTTACACACACCTACAGATTGCTATCTCGACCGAAGTAAATATAAAAAAGACAAATATGTGAAGTTTTACTTGCTTGTAAATAAGCAACTGTATATGAAAAACTTTGTGAAAATGGTTATGCATAAAGATACCTGAGCAAAAACATATGCTCCAAGATTAGAACAATCACAAAAAGTATTTTAAGACAGCAAATCATTTGAAACATCCTCACACAGTTATATTTGTGAAATGAAGCTGACAAATTTTATATAAGGCAATCTCACTTTTCAACAATTAACAACAATAGAAATTGATTTCATGGGAGGTCCATCCATACTCAGTTTACAGCATCTATAAAGCAAAAAGTTCATTCTGAGTCCAAACTCATCTATGTCATAGAATAACCAAGAATTTCATAAGCCAAACCAAATGTAGTCCTTATGTACACGTAATTTTTACTACTGCATGGTAATATTATGTTTATAATTTTGTCCCATCTCAAATGATCCATTATATTGGGTGGGCCAAAAAAAAAAAGACAAAAAAAGACGACTTTTATAACTGAAAAACCATAAATTAGAGACATAAATGTAATTTCACACTTCAGGATCAATTTATTTTTCATTTATTTGCCAAATTTTGTGGCAATCAGTTGAATAATTTTAAAATTAACCCCTTTATATCAGGGTCAGTCAGAAAATGAAATATCAGATATTATGCAAAATGGCAGCCGTAGTCACAACTCATAGTCATAGTTAATTCTGCAGGTGATCAGGAGAGCCAATATTTTGTGCAATAGCACTTCATAGTTTTTTCTTCCATGATATAGCAGATTGTACCTCCTCAAGGGTGATCTTTTGCCAACACTGATCTATCTTTTCTATTAGCTCATTTTCTATAAAAGAGCCGATTTCTGTAAACTTTTTTTGCAAAGGAGTCCCAAATGGTGTAGTCCATGGCATTTAAGTCTGGTGACTGAGGTGGCCATTCATCTTCAGAAATGAAGTTAATGTTTTCTCTTAAATATTGCTGTGTTACACCGAGATGTTGCTTCATCCTGTTGTAAAATAAATAAAGACACCATTTGGATAGAGGCAGTAACAACTCGGCAACAACTTTTCATGGAGGAATTTGATATAACTTTCTGAGTTTACAATTTTCTTCATATCATTGAAGAAAATGTTTGTTTTGCCATTCCAAAAAGTTCCAGCAGAATTTCCATTTTTTTTCTTGTATGTTATTTTGACGATTTCTGGCAATTTCAAGGGTAAAATCCTTCTCATCAGTGAAAAATATTGTTTCAAATTTTCTGCTTATTAAACCTAGAATCTAGAATGTTGCCTTCTTTTATCTTTTACAGTTTCTGACTTTTGGCTAGTCTTTACCCTTCTGAAAGCTTTTCATTTTAAAACTTCTCCAGATTATTCGCCTCACAGAAGTGCAACTGATGTTCAATTCACTGGCAATTTTACGAGCTGATTTACAGCCAGGACTGTCTTCCTATGACTGCACAAATTGTAGAACAGTAACAGACTTTATGTTGTCATTTGTTCTGGCCGAGTTTGGTCAACCACTCCCAGCTATCCTGGCAGCTGGTCTGGTTTTTCAAATATTCTTGATCAACCGGTTGATAAGAGTTAATAATCTTTGAACCACTGGAAAACTTGTGAATATTGAAATGCAATCATAAAACCATAAACGGCAGTAGAATTAGAATATATTCTTATAAGTCACAACTGAGCAAAAACACATTTTGATATTTGCCACCTTCAACTCGTCTCAGTTAAAAATTTGTTGTGTATTTATTTCTGGATGTATTTTAATCAAATTTATTTCATACACTAATGTAAAAATAGCATTGCTAGATTTGTGAAAATGTCTTTGAAATTGATAGTCTAATAAAGACACTAATGAAGCTCAAAGTTCCTGTGGGTTTTTGTTTTGTTTTTTGGCCCACCCAATATTACTAATACTTAATATTTTAAAAGATAAAGGACTGTTGTAAGATGCAGCAATATGGTAACAGTACCCTGATGTAGGTCTTTCATTGGCAGATGGGGGAAACAAAATGGCTATAGATATACCGGACATCAAATCAGAGATCATCCTGCGAGCTCAGTATGCCATAAATATCTTAAGGATGTCCTATTGATGTTACTGTCCAAACATCCCCTTAGTAGAAACATTGAAAACATTGAGTTTACAGAATTAAAAAGCATGTTTATACAGCAACTAGTCTCGAAATGATTTTCACTGATATATTTTTAAGCTGGCGTTAATTTCCTTATTCCAAGATATAGTTGTTTATTTTGATTTTGGTATCTATTTCTTACTTCATAGTGTTAAGTATCATTGAAATACCTTCCTATCTTACTACCGTATATGAAACACCATCTTTACATATTGGGAGGATCACTTATTGTAAAAGTCATCAAAAACTCAACAATATGTCCTTCCTAAATTGGAATGAGCTAAATTTTAAAAACAAAAAACCCATCATTAAAAACAAACAATCATTGAAAATGCATAATAAATATGATTTAAAAAATATTGCACAAAACATGACTACATTTAGAGCACAATTCTATAGTAAGAATCAATTAAAGGAAATTTAATGAAATCCCTCCTCTATACACCCCCCCCTCCCCTCTCTCCTCTTCTCTCTCTATACACATTTTTCATACACACCCACAGAGACACAAACATTGTTATATTGTTATTTCAAATGCCTTTGCTAAACCAATCAATAATATGAATTGCATAATGTGTGTCCAAGACAACAAAAAAATTAATTAATTCTTATCATGGAAGAAACTGCTAATAAAGATCATTTTAACCACATTAAATATCAAGATATTTCAGGAATATAATAGTAGCATCAAATGAGCATATTTAAAAAGTAATTTTAAGAGAGAGAAAGAGAGAGAGAGAGAGAGAGAGAGAGAGAGAGAGAGAGAGAGAGAGAGAGAGAGAGAGAGAGAGA
>JASKDV010012778.1:0-16817 GCA_032466395.1 Aegires albopunctatus | reverse complement strand
TTCATTATCTTATCGTTATGTGTCGCCTCTTCCAAGGCCAGGTTAAGCGTTGCTACTTTATTCATTATCTTATCGTTATGTGTCGCCTCTTCCAAGGCCAGGTTAAGCGTTGCTACTTTATTCATTATCTTATCGTTGACTCAACAAGACATAGATCCCGTCTTGCTTCATTAGTTATTCGATTGTTGGTTTGTTTGTTTTGTTGTTTTTTGTGTTGATTTGTTCTGGTTATTGTTTTTGTTTTTTCTTGTTATGTTTTGTTTTGTTATTTTGTTGTTGTTGGGTTTTAATTGTGGGGTTTTTATAGTACCCCCCCCCACCCCACCCCAACCCCCGCCCGTGTATATATATATTCATTTAATTTTCGTTGTTGTTGCTGTTTTAGTCTTTAATTAATTTTTTATTCTTATTTCCTTATTATTTATTATTTATTATTCTATGTAATTAAGTTTATTTATTTTTTCGTTCTGGAAAAAAGGGGGAGGGGGGATTTTTTGCTTTGTGTCGCCTTTATTTTTTGGAGGGGAGGTAGGGGAGAGGTGATTCGTTTTTGGTTTTTTTTTTGTTATATTGATTTCGCCTTTTTAAAGCTATTAATGAAGGTAAACATGCATTTTGTGATGTAATAAAGTATACAATAGGCTTCGTGTTTATCTATACCTGCGATAAGATAAAAACAAAATAATAAGCGTCAAACAATAGATATGTGTTCAATTAAAGCTGACGGTAATACATACGTATATACGATTAAATGATCTTACACGTTGGTCTTCTTGCATACATCACAGTAACGTACAATCAGAGAGGGAAGTAAAATAGTGATTTTGAAATGTCAGCGGTGATAAATAAGTTTTTAAGGGCTGACAGTCACCATGTACAGGGGAAGTTGGCTGGCCACTGATACGATACATAGAATGTACATGTGTATTACAAAAAATAGATCTTCTGAATGATTAGATTGCAAAATGTATTATGGTTTATTTGTTTCGATAATCATCCTGGACTACACGCATTGTACCATCGTACAAAACAAAGCCTATAACTCGTGCACTACTAAGAACTATAGGTGCACAAAAAAGTACCGTAAGCTTTGTTGTTTTTGTATTGTGTTTGTGGGGCCTAATTGATTAATAGTACGTTTTCAACGTGACGATGATCAAATTTCACGTAAAAAATATTAATTTCCAAAGGAATATCTAATGAATGGTTAAAAATGTATACAATCAACCATGGTTGGTTTTCAATCATCCTGTATTTGTTAAATTTGACTTTTTATATTTATTTGTATCTTTGTTTATTTGTCGATGTTTGTGCGGTTCTTGTCGTGGCTGTTTCGTGTTGATCTTGCAGGGGTAATTAATACATGTAGCAGTATAGACATTAGTTAAGTAGTGGTCGGAGAAGGACGAATGTGGGGGCTACGCGAACAGGGGGTCGTAATAGGAGTCATCGTCATTCGCATCATCATCAAAAACAAGTTTATCATCGTAAATGCAATCATTAGCTTTGTCGTGATGTCGTCGTCGTTATTAATATAATCATGATATCCATCATTATTCCTTTTTCTCGTTTTGAGAATTAAATTGCTGCCCTTCGAACATTCCAACCGGCTATTTTTTCGCACATCGTAATCCGTGCGCATTGTTTGTGCGTGTTTGTACGTGCGTGGATTATACGTGTGTTGTTCCATATTTCAGGATTGGCAACTTGGCACAACTTAAGCACCATCGAGACTGCCAACCAAGCATGTTTACTTCTGCGAACCAATTGCGAGACTGCATTGCCAAAATGTTCTCTACGAGGTGTTGACAAGTGGCCCTGTGTGCTGGTCACAACAAAATCTATAAATAGATTCAACGCAGGAAAACTCACGCACCGCTGTCGCCGTCCCTTTGCGTTGAGTGGGTCATTTGAAATGTGTGCTTAACTAAGCAAATAACTTCTGAAGAAATTATGTCCTGACTCGAGTAGATTTAGCGATTTGCACGTTTTTGCGAGCGTTCTTTTTCTGTGTTTGTATTCCTATGGAAAGTCCAAGTATTGACTACTTACATTAATATAATTGCATTGACCAGGAAATTTGATTTCTTTTTACTTATGTGATGATAGCCTTTTGTGTCCTGACTCTTACATAGAGTTTTGTGCTTTTGTGATCGCCTTATTTCGTTGTTTGTACATAGATCTATGTATTAATAAGGACGTCCGCGTATTGGCTACCTACATGGATAACATAATAGCATAATAACATCAACCAGGAAATGAGATTTTTTTCTAACGATCGTAAAAGTCTTCAACGCGTCAATGAAAGATTTTATAAAACATCGGATGATTTTTTTTCTATTTCAACCAAAAAATTGACAATCATATTGTAGATTGTAAATGTAGTGATTTAAAGTAATTTGATGTTTTTTGTTTGCTTGAGATAAATTCAGGCATGATAATAGTTTTTAAAATTCAGGCATGATAATAGTTTTTAAAATTCAGGCATGATAATAGTTTTCTGTAAAATATAGATAAGTCAGTAGGCTATTATTTAAAATAAATTATTCTATTTCATTTATTCGATTAACCGACTAATTAATAATGAATGTATTTATTTATTTATTTGCTTATTTATTTATTCAGTTGTATATCATATTGAAATAGCTGATTTTGAGGTTGAATTCCAGGTCAAAATGGAAGGGTTATTGAGTCGTGAAAAAGGGGAAGTTTAATTTGTCGTAGAAAAAATTGTGAGTGTTATTAATATACTTTTATTAATTCTAATTTCAACTGGAATATCAGACAAATACATGTGTATTCTAATGAATATATCGAAAGGATGACAATACTGCTTTTTAAAAAAATTAACAAACAAATCTGAGTATCTATCAATATATGAAGGCCCACGTGACCGTATAGAGTTGGTAATTTAAAAATACAATGTAATAATGATAAAAATGAACGAAATCTGTCACCACATTGTTATTTTTATCATGTTTTATGATTCACGTGTAAAACTTCGATTTCCATTCTAATAAAGTCAACTAATTAGTAGCCGCTTAAAATGATTTCTTTTGTCTTTTATAATGAACTGAAGTAAAGGAATACAACCAGCAAATATAAATAAATAAACTGAAAAATTTATTTGGACTGAAAGTGGATTGAAGCATTTCTTTTGTGATTAGTTATTCCTGATTATTTGCCATGGGAGACAGAAGATACAGCAGACGAGGATCCAAGACTCCTCCACCACCATCTTCTTTCTCCATCAAAGTGGCGGCATTAGGAGATGTAGACGTGGGCAAATCGTGTATGTTATTGACTTACCTGGCTGGACATTTTCCAAGCGAGTGTCCCCCTGGACCAATGGATGGACATTCAGGTCAGTATAACTTGTTACATATTATCATTTTATTGGATTACTTCTTTACGACTGCACTTTTGTTTGCCATTTGACTTATAAAATATGCTTACCGTCTATAATGCGTCAATTTTTCAGGAAAATAAGTCCGTCAACATTTAAAGAAAGAGCCTCTAAAATTGTCATGGCATTATCTTTTCTCCTTTGGAATTGAATTAAGTTTAAATTGAAAGGAGAAAAGTGTATATCGTATTTTATTATATTACAGTATGATTGATAATTTAGAAATGGCATCGTTGGTTTAATTTTTTACAATACAATATGAAATTATTGGTAGGTTACATGATGTTCTTTGAAACTACAAAGAACTATTTGATTAATGCTAAAGGCATACATTGATTGATGGAATTTATCCTAGTACCGTCGGTAAACATAGAATTAGGCGAAGTATATATTCTATATTTAAAACTATAACCTCATGGATCATATTATTATGTTTACTTTTTTAGCAAAACATGCGATCAATCTAATTTAGATCTAAAGCAGTGGTTCCCAAACTTTTGATCTTGATCTTGATGGATAATCTGCAAAAGGCTTAACAGCCCATCAAAGCAGATGTCGGGATACAGTAGAGATGAAGGCAAAATTCACTAAATAAATAAATTTATAAGTCTCTGGGTGAGGGAGCCACAGTCAATGATCTCACTGGGAAGTGAGTTCTAGTCCAGAAGAGTTTGTGGGAAGAAACTGCGTCTGTATGTGTCTGTTCTTGCATGTGGGAAGATACATTTTTGTTTGTGATGACTTCGTGTGCGATATCGTTGTGACTGTTGTGCATAACAAGTCGGCAATTTGACCGCGGCATGGTTATCGTTGATTATTCTGTGCATTTGGATGAGACGGGCCTGCTTTCTTCTCGTCTTCAATGATCTCCATCCAAGGCCTTTGATAGCTCGAGTCACGCAGCCTGTCTCTCTGGATCGGCAGTTGGTGACAAAACGTGATCAGTGAGTCCAAGTCACGTTGGAGGATGTTTGTATCATCATAATTATCTATTTCTCTATGTATCTTTGTGTTATTCCATCCATTTCCTATGTATCTTGTTATTGTATCTTTGTGTTATTCCATCCATTTCCTATGTATATTGTTTTTGTATCTTTGTGTCATTCCATCCATTTCCTATGTATCTTGTTATTGTATCTTTGTGTTATTCCATCCATTTCCTATGTATCTTGTTTTTGTTTCTTTGCGTTATTCCATCTATTTCCTATGTAATTGTCTTTGTTTCTTTGTGTTATTGCATCCATTTCCTATGTAATTGTTTTTGTTTCTGTGTGTTATTCCATCCATTTCCTATGTAATTGTCTTTGTTTCTTTGCGTTATTCCATCCATTTCCTATGTATCTTATCTTTGTATCTCTGTGTTATTCCATCCATTTCCTATGTATCTTGCTTTTGTTTCTTTGTGTTATTCCATCCATTTCCTATGTATCTTGTTTTTGTTTCTTTGTGTTATTCCATCCATTTCCTATGTATCTTGTTTTTGTTTTCTTTGTGTTGTTCCATACATTTGGTATGTATCTTGTTTTTGTTTTCTTTGTGTTGTTCCATACATTTGGTATGTACATGTATCTTGTTTTATTATTTTTATGTTATTCCATCCATTTCGTATGTATCATGTTTTCGTTTCTTTGTATTCTTCCATCCATTCCCTATGTATTTTGATTTTGTATCTTTATGTTATTTCATACATTTCCTATGTATCTTGTTTTTATTTCTTTGTATTCTTCCATCCAATCCCTATGTATTTTGATTTTGTATCTTTATGTTATTCCATACATTTCCTATGTATCTTGTTTTTGTAGCTTTATGCTATGTATCTTCTTATGTATCTGTGCGTTATTCCATACACATCGTATGTATCTTGCTGGGTTTTTTTTGTTGTGTTATTCCATACATTTAGGTCTTCAATTGTTACTTTAAGTAAATCTACTTATGTCAATTTTCAGTAGGCCAACGTCCCTCTGCACTACCGCACTGAACACGCTGGTGAGCGATGATAAAAAACCCCATTGAAAGCTGGATGAGCACAAAAAGTATCATCGAAAGACTAGCACTTCTACCATAATAATGCCTTGTGTCCACAGTGTCTATAAATATCCGATTTATTTATTTCCAGAAAAGAGATACAGGGGGTCTTTGCTAGCCACCATTCGGACAATATATACGAAAGCAGAAACACATTCCGACCATTGCGGCCTGGATGCTGTTTGAAAAATGTATTTAGAGGCAACCATATATTTTATGTGAGGTCTGTATGGACGCTGTTCAATCGAGGCACAAGTTTGTAACAGAGAGAGTGACTGCTACCGGCATAGAATGAAAGGCTGTAAGCCTATATGTAAAAACGCCCATTACTAGTAACCTTTGGCCAACATTTTATTTGACGTGAGTTCAGTAAGTGAATGAGTTGGATGGCGATGGGAGCAAGGCATTATAGAAAAGTAAAAATCGTTCTTAAATAACGCATATATCCAGAGCATAGCGCTGTGATCAAGGCGCTTTTCAATGATCATTATACTCCCCCAACTGACAGCAACATAGAGTGTATAGAACAATACTGGCAGCCTGTTAGGTGCAGTTAATATTTTCGGACATGGAAAACGCTGTCTTAAAGGCCAAGTACTCCTTCACACCTGAGCCGAGTGCAGAGATAGGACACAGTGTCTTACCCAGGGACACACCGTCAATGAGAAATGTCCGCTATAACGGGATATGATCCCATCGGTGTCGTAGCGTGGAGCAGCTGCTGGAGTTTCACGCGCTCGAACTGTGTTAACCACCAAGCCACAGAAGCCTCCCCCCCACCCCCCCTCCCCCCACCCCGCCAAGCTTATGTTGTAAGGCACAGAATTCAATCATTGACAACTTAGATATTATACTTTATAAATTATGATAAAAGTAAACATAACAATGAATTTAAATCAAGACAAGAATGTGGAAATGAATAGAGCAGTTGTTTTTATTCTACTGAAACATTTGCCTTTGATTATAATGAATGAGCTATCATTATCTAAATAAAGAAATACAAATCGGCAGCAGCGAGAAAATATTATGCAAGTAAGTGTTATTTTTAGCAGTCTTTTTAATGTTGTCAAAAAACATTGAACATTTGTTGAACCTAAATAATATAATAATTCGTTCCGGTGTTGGCCATGAGCTTAGAAACTCAGAACTAAAATACATTAAATTATATTGTTCTTGTTACGAACGTTTTTGATGAGAATCTTTTTCGCTTCTCAATTCATGAATTTGTAAAGTGCTTTTCTTAATTTCTATTGATTAAATAATTGTTCATCGTTTTAAAATCACCTATCTCTGGCCATCATAATATTCATATTTACCTATCACTATTTACCATATCATTTATGTTTTACAAATGAGGGAATCCACAATGCCTGAAAAGAATATTAAATCAATTACGAATAGCGACGTAGTTAACCCTACTGACAAGAAAAAGAGCTCAGATCTTGAAATTTAAAGGAAAAGTCCCGCGCGGTGAATAATTAATTGTCTTACGAGAGCATATCAGAATAAAGAATTTAAGAATTTTTTTAATGAAACTTATATCGCGTCTGATATTAAAAATAAAATTCCCCGATGTACTAGAAAATGCTTAAATATCAATCATTTTAATACTTACATATTGAGAAAGAAAAAAAAAGGGAGGAAGGGGGAGGGGGAGGGGGGTATTCATGACTATTAGCAATTGATTGAGGTTTTTCATTGAAAGTAATGAATAACTTGGCATGGTCCGCTTGTTCTCTATCCTTTTCGTGCACGCTTTCCAAAGATCTAACGAATATAACACAATGCTATCGGTTTGTGGAAGTTACCAAAATACATTTATACGTGCCATATTATGAAATCTAATTTAAACTTTGTCATTTTTCAATACATTCTAAACGAATGATTGCACTGATTTTGTTGTTCTTGTTGTTGTTCTTGTTGTTTTTGTTGTTTTTGAGTTTTTCTAGGAGAAGGAAGGATATATATTTTGGAACAAAATTTCTGCTTTTTTAACAAATTTAAAAAAAAAAAAAAAATAAAAATACCGCACCCCCCCCTCACCCAAAAAAAAAAAAAAAAGAAAAAAAAAAAGTAAACAAACAAACAAAAAGCAAACCCAATCTTCATTTAAAAAAAAAAGAATAAGAACAAAAAGAAAATAAACCCGATAGAACATCTCTTCTTAAGCCCCCGCTGCCCCCTCCTTCCCTTAAAAAAAAAAGGAGTGGGGGAGGGTACTCCAAAAACGATGAATCAAATGAACTATTAAATAAACGTCAATGAAAGATAAAGTACTGAGGAGTTTGGCATTGAAACAAATCAAACCATACGATCCGTCGACCTCAAACTATAAATAAATTAAAAAAAATTAAAAAATAAATAAGAAAAAAAAAAGATTTATTAATATAATCTTCCTGAACCTTAAGTATTATTCACTTATCCAATGAATCGTCAAAATAGAACCGGGTTTTAATGCCGGGGTGCATGCAGTGAATCGACGACCGAAAGCAATATTTGAAATACATTTTTGAAAGGCATTTTTTTCGGTAAGCTTTGGATAACGTGCTCATGCCATAGCTCTGCTATTGTTAACATTTTGTGGTGTACATTAAGATTGCCTTTTAATGTTTATTTATAATATGTTGCTGTATTGAAACTGCTCATACCTACTACTTGAAGGAAACCCAAACAATTGGATTTCAAATTCAAGCCTGCACGGGTTTGAACCATGGACCTTTGGCTTGGTAGGCGAGAGCCTTGCCTACTGAGCTATCCGAGCCCCCATATTTATGATATCACAAACACTATTTTGTAACAGTATTTGAACACCGCCGACGTTACTTTGATAAACTGGACACATTATATTTTAGCTCCTATAAAACGCCAACAATCTTAATCTGCATTCTATTAAGGATATTGTTTTGATATTCTTTATAGAATTTTGGATGGTGTGAGTAACCTTCAAATTTGCTCGACTATAGCTGAATTATGAACCATGATCACCATTACAAGTACACGTTTTATGATCAACTTCAATACTGTATATTGCAACTATGCGGACAAAACTCGTCTAAAAATAGAAATCATTTATATTATGACACACAGTCAGATAGACCATATGAAACTTTTCGGGACAAAATACGCGAGAAATCTAATAGTTACGAGAGCCTACTATTGTAAAGATTTTTTTCTTTATGAAATATACGATCTTTATGTCGTTGACTGGTTGTTTCTTATTCAACTAATGTTACATTAGTTGCATAACATACTGACTTATACATAGTTTTCTTTTTGAAAGTCAGTAAATTATTATCATTAAATATGTTCATCAGCGGGGCATAGAATTAATACCAGAGATTTATGTTGTAACTTGAATTCCGTGATAATATAGGAACGATTGCAAATGGAAATGAACATAATTCTTGTTTTATTTGACATCAAGCTAGATTTAATAAGAGGAAGGAAAATATAATATATTTATCTTTTTTTCTCCCAAGAGTTATTTATAGAGAAAAGGATCAGGTATAAAGCATTTCTTAATTTTCTATCATAAAAGCAACATATATCACAGCCCCCAATTAGACAGGCTGGAATAAAACCAAACCTTCACCATCGGACACAACACTCTACTGGAATAAAAGCAAACCTTCACTATCGGACACAACACTCTACTGGAATAAAACCAATCCTTCACTATCGGACACAACACTCTACTGGAATAAAACCAATCCTTCACCATCGGACACAACACTCTAATGGAATAAAACCAATCCTTCACCATCGGACACAACACTACTGGAATAAAACCAAACCTTCACTATCGGACACAACACTCTACTGGATTTATTTAGCCTGATTTAAAATAACCAAAATATATCGAAATCTAGTTATCCAGGAGTGATTTTTTATGCTGATTTAAAATAACCAAAATACATCGAAATCTAATTATCCAGGAGCGATTTTTAATGCTGATTTAAAATAACCAAAACATATCGAAATCTAGTTATCCAAGAGTGATTTTTAATGCTGATTTAAAATAACCAAAATATATCGAAATCTAGTTATCCAGGAGTGATTTTAAAGCTGATTTAAAATGGGATGTCACAAAGAGGATTATAGGTGTAGTTCTAGATTTCAATGATTTTGAAGCACAGCAGATGATATAGAAAAAAAAAAAACGAAAAAAAAACAACAAAAACGCTCCGAGAAACCATTTCTTCCGGTTCGTTAAGCAACACCACTCTAGCAAGTAGACTGTGTAGACCTCTTTTACCTATTTATTGTGGACAGTCGTGTTCGAAACGCTACCTTTTACAATTATGCAGTATTAGCTAACTGACCCTGTGACAGTTGGATTGTATATTTCTACAACTTTGGTGCAGATTGGTTCATTTTCCCAACTTGTCTAATCCTGGCTTATCGACATAAGACAATTGGTTTTGGATTAAATCATTATAATCTAGAAGTCGACCTTCGCTCAGGGTCACAGTTAATGAAACCCATACACACTAATAAACACACATACACACACAAACATACGTCCCCCACACAATGCAAATTAATGTAAACCAAGGAGTAATTCAAACTTAAATACTTGCATGCCCCAATTTCAAATTAAAAAATAAAACACAAACCTACGTAGTATGAAATCAAGGCTAAACATGTTTTAATACTAATATAACAAGCCCTTATCCAACGACATTAAACATAACCACCATAGTTAAAAGAATCTTCCAGTGGCGTATTTTTTGAAGGGGTGGATGCAGGTATGCTTCGCTTTCTCGATAAGCGGTATAGATTATCTATTCTATTTCTAGGGCAATACTCTGCAAGCTCAGTAGGTGTGCATTGGTGAAAACAGCATTCGCAGACAATCGTTCCTGTAAAGCCGTTTCTTTTGGTCAAGTAAGATAATGCAGTTTTAGGTTGCAGCGTGATGTCTTTGAGTGATTTGCTCAACGTACCTGAAATAAGAAATATAAATAAAGAGACAGATCTAAATGTTAAGACAAAAATAAAAATAATAATACAAAATTAAAAAAAATAAGAAAAAGAACATAACATTTAGTTTTTATGAAAGATACAATATGATTGCTTGAAAATGACCTCAATAAAATTGTTGCTGAACGGCTTTTATCTTTAAACCACTGTAGCTCAAAATCGCCCGCGCGACATGGTCCGCTTTGAAGAAACAAGTCATATGTAGAGACGTGAAATAACCCAACAATCAAAATAAATAAATAAATAAATAAATAAATGAATTGCTCCCTACAGGATTTCCGTATGACGTAAGCAATATTGAAAAAAACAACAACAACAACCGCAAGTAATAAAACATTCCAAATATTCAATTGATTTCTTTCTTTTTATAAAATATTGAATTTGTCTTCAACACCATGCTGACCACGCAGTCTAAAATCTAGAAGTCTAAAATAGTAAAGTTAAGCAACAATACAATAATCAAAACAACCAACCTACAGCCTATAACATTGTTGTCTCTCATTGATTACAAATTCTGCGTTAGTAAAATTATTTTAATTATTTCAATCAACTTCATGTATTTATCAATTATCTTTTTCTTTCGCCCTTTTTGGGACGTCTCTGTGAAGCATATTATGACGTCCACAAACAGTCTTCAGTCGCTTATCTCCTAAGCCAGTCTTTATTTTGATGTCCACGTTTGCCCATCCCTCTTCATCTTACTTTCCCATTCTCTCTTCCCAGTAGCTTTCGGCTGAGACCTTCGATCAGGGGTCCCTGTGGATTCCACAAAGGCTCGGTCCTGTTCTCGAGTTGTGGTCCTTTCTGATCGAGTGTCTGTCCGGTCCATCTCCATTTCCTTAGCTTTAGGACATTTTCATTTGAATAGATTCGCGTTTGAAATTATTTTTAGCCGAAAAAAAAAACTTTGATAATTTTTCTAAGACATATTAGTAATTTTTTATATTTTTTGTATGTTAGTTGTTGTGTTTTTTTGGCAGATCTCCAAGTTTCTGAACAATACATAGTTACAGATTTGACATTTGAATTGAAAATCCTTAGCTCTGTGCTTTCTTTTATACTTCTACCGGACCATATTTTATTAAGACTTGTCTCGCATCCTGTATTATACTTTTCACTTCTTTTCCCACTCCATCATTATCATCAATCATACTTCCAAGATAACAAAATGTTTCCACGTCTATTGGTTACAGGCATGTTATTACAAAATATGCTATCAGAATGTATCAATTATGCTTTTTATTTTAAAGAATATTTAAAGGACATATTTCATTTAAGTAATAAATGTACTAGCTACCTTTTTCAATACTTCTCCTTATTCTGTGTTTGGCGTTGTTATTTGAAAAAGAAGAAAATCTACTGCAAAAGAGTGGAAGGAAGTTGGCCAATGTTGGACCGCACAGGCCTCCAGGGTCTGGGGAGCTATTATAGAAGCAGGTGCGACCATATGAAGCTAAAGTCCATCCAGTCTCTTGGGCTAGAATGAAGATCACGGTACAGATAAGTATCTGGAGTTTTCTTTGGTGCGATTTGTTTGGAGCCATCGCTAAAAGGCACTGGGATAAAAAGAAAGAAATAGGAGAGGTTTGGGGAGGTAAGGAAGGGAGGTTTAATGATAAACCAGAGGTGGAAGGGTTGCAATAGTTGGGGGAAAGGAAGATGGAGATGGGAAGGGGTGAGAAAAATATCATAATATGAAATCCTGATTAAAAATTGTAATAATAATAACTACAAAAACAACAACAATAATAATAATAATAATAATAATAATAATAATAATAATAATAATAATAATAATAATAATGATAATAATAATAATGATAATAATGATGTTGTTATGTATTAGTGTTAAAGTATCATGATAAGGGATATTATATCTACTGAATAATACTACATATATACACATTGTGCAAATCGTAGCGCAGCAGATAATCTCCCCAATCTACGATCACGGTTAATTCCTACGAGACAAGAATTTACATAAGATTCGCCATCTTTGGTAATTCAAACAAGAGAAAAAGTTAGATAGATGTTAATTGGATAGATCTATGTATATTTTGATAATATGCCGCTAACGTGAAGTTAAAACACATTTCTTGAGTGAGTTAACTTTATGTAGTTACTCCTATATTGGTTTTATATTATGTTTTTCAGTAAAGATGTCAGATATTTAGCTCCATTTTAGATTTAGTTGTTTCCCCGGTAGATCCATGATAAGGAAATACAATTCTTATCTCCTGATCTTTTTGTTTTTCTTTTCTTTTATTCTTCAACCCTTATTTTACATTAATCTGTTGGTCAATATCAACTTAATTTTCAAATTCTTCTTTTTCAAATCCAAAGCGATTTCAATAATATTTTCATTATTATGTATACATCAAGTCGCATATTGAAGATAATGAAAGTTTATAGATAGGTGAAAATATTGCGTTCATTCTACAGCAAAGTAGCAGACTGGTATAATCTACATCAAACAAGCACACACCTAATCACACAATGATACATAATATTATACCAAATACATGAAGGAAGCAGTCCATGAGGAAATTCTCGCAGTTTTGCTATTTATATCGCGAATTATATATACGCCATATCCCGCTCCGTGTACAATGTATTTAGATACTGATTTATCACATCGCTTGTATATCTTTCGCATAATGAAATTCATATTATCATACTACGCCATTATATCCTATATCGTTAAAATAAATTTATGATGCATGAATAGTATACTAGTATTACGGTACATAATGTGGAAATAGAGGTGATGAATTGAAGTTATATATCACTAGTCATACACAAGCGTATGACAAAATTCTTTGATTTTTCGAACTGTCAGATTATGGAATACTTTCACTCTTTCTTTTCTTTTCTTTTTAAAAAATATATATAAATAAATAAAAATTCCTTAAATTTAGATATTTTTAAAATAACATTAAGTATTAATTTCAATAACTCCCATTATGTCGTATAATATGAGCATTAGTTCCCATTATTTTTCTTAAATACAATGTATTATCATATGAATTTATCATGGAATTTAAAGGTTATTTATCCTGTTTAGCCCTTAACCTGATATTGCACATTGCACTGTATGGTACAACTAATGAATTAACAATAAAAGTTTAAATGTAGTCTTGAAATGCAATTTGGTTTAGAGTTAAAATAAAAAAGAAAGACAATTTTAAATGTTTTCTAAATGTCTCTAAAGCCAATACATATTGCAATAATTCAACATTGTGTCAAATGAATTAAAATAACACTTGGCCAACGGTTTATAGTATTATTTTTTTTAACGAATGACTCAAAAGATCTATTGAATTTGTAATCTTAAATAAATTTTTTTTTTTAATAATAATTTATAAATGGGAGATATTTAATTGATTGACTGCCTTATTAATCATTCGTACATATCAATAAACTGATAAAATCCTTTAATTATTTACATTTTTAAAAATATATTAATCTATTGATCTACTCATTCAATGCATATATATACATATATTTTTATTGATTTATTCTTATGTAATTATATTTATGAATTTGTTTACATCTTATTCATCATTTAGATTCTATTAACAATCTATTTATCCATCCATTCGGAGTAATAATCGAGCTGATTTCGTTCAGGGTTAGAATTAGTTTTTAATTCTTAATTTATTTGATAATTGTTAGATATATTTCATTAAAATATTAACCGTAACGAGAGTGGGAAGGCACAAAGGCGAGTTACTTTATATTTAAAATCAATCAAACGAGGCGGATGAAGAAAAAACGAATCACAATCAAGATGAGGAAAGGACAAGCAATAATCGTTTATCTAAAATAGTAATAGTATATTATATTAAATATTTATGATAATATGGAGATATATATATGTAACAATCATGTGAGTGCGTGCGACGAAGAAGTAATCAAATGCTCGGAATAGCGATGTTGACAAAGAAGAAAAATATGATAATAATAGTATATCAACACCAATATGCGATAAAGCCAACCAAGGGGGGCTAAGCGAGAATTAAATCTGGACTCTTTGATTACTATATTTCTAGAGACATTCAGATGTCAGGTAGTTCCAGTTTGATATACAATGTATAATATATAACATAGGATAGAGAAATGGTGGTTCCGATGGAGTGTTGGAATTTCAAGGGATGAAAGTAACGTGGCATAACACTAGCGTTACGCAGTGTAGTAACAGTCTTAGAAGTAACATACGTGGCATATCACTAGAGTTATGTAGAATACCAACAGTCTTAGTCTTAGTAGTAACACACGTGGCATAACACTAGAGTTACGTAGAGTACTAACAGTCTTAGAAGTAACATATTATGTGGCATATCACTAGAATTATGTAGAATACTAACAGTCTTAGAAGTAACATATGTGGCATATCACTAGAGTTATGTAGAATACTAACAGTCTTAGAAGTAACATATGTGGCATATCACTAGAGTTACGTAGAGTACTAACAGTCTTAGAAGTAACATATGTGGCATATCACTAGAGTTACATAGTGTACTAACAGTCTTAGTAGTAACATTATGTAGCATAACACTAGAGTTACATAGTGTACTAACAGACTTAGTAGTAACATACGTGGCATAACACTAGAGTTACACAGTGTACTAACAGTCTTAGTAGTAACATACGTGGCATAACACTAGAGTTACATAGTGTACTAACAGTCTTAGTAGTAACATACGTGGCATAACATTAGAGTTACACAGTGTACTAACAGTCTTAGTAGTAACATACGTGGCATAACACTAGAGTTACATAGTGTACTAAGTCTTAGTACATATATGTAGTAACATATGTGGCATAACACTAGAGTTACTTAGTGTACCAACAGTCTTAATAGTAACATATGTGGCATAACACTAGAGTTACAAAGTGTACTAACAGTCTTAGTAGTAACATATGACAATGTGGCATAACACTAGAATTACGTAGTGTACTAACAGTCTTAGTAGTAAAATACGTGGCATAACACTAGAGTTACATAGTGTACTAACAATCTTAGAAGTAACATATGTGGCATAACACTAGAGTTACAAAGTGTACTAACAGTCTTAGTAGTAACATTATGTGGCATAACACTAGAGTTACACAGTGTACTAACAGTCTTAGTAGTAACATACGTGGCATAACACTAGAGTTACACAGTGTACTAACAGTCTTAGTAATAACATACGTGGCATAACACTAGAGTTACATAGTATACTAACAGTCTTAGTAGTAACATACGCGGCATAACACTAGAGTTACATGGTGTACTAACAGTCTTAGTAGTAACATATGTGGCATAACACTAGAGTTACTTAGCGTACTAACAGTCTTAATAGTGACATATGTGGCATAACACTAGAGTTACGTAGTGTACTAACAGTCTTAGTAGTAACATATGTGGCATAACACTAGAATTACGTAGTGTACTAACAGTCTTAGTAGTAACGTATGTGGCATAACACTAGAGTTATGTAGTGTACTAACAGTCTTAGTAGTAACATATGTGGCATAACACTAGAGTTACGTAGTGTACTAACAGTCTTAGTAGTAACATTATGTGGCATAACACTAGAGTTACGTAGTGTACTAACAGTCTTAGTAGTAACATACGTGGCATAAGAGTTACGTAGTGTACTAACAGTCTTAGTAGTAACATTATGTGGCATAACACTAGAGTTATGTAGTGTATTAACAGTCTTAGTAGTAACATACGTGGCATAAGAGTTACGTAGTGTACTAACAGTCTTAGTAGTAACATATGTAGCATAACAATAGAGTTACGTAGTGTACTAACAGTCTTAGTAGTAACATGGAATTTTTTTCTTTCTTTCGATGAATGATTAGATATCTAAAAGAACAAACTATGGTGATTATCAGGGTGAAGAAAAACAAGTGTTATACTGTCGTTGAGATGACATGAAAGAATGAAGATAAACAAAGTAATCCAGAAAATACATTTTAACTATATAAGGCCAACTAGACATTGGGTTAAAAACAAATTAACACGGACCAAGGTCGAAGCAGAAACGTACAATTACGAGAAAGTGATTGTTGTCACTGTCAATTTACCACAAGTTTTAAGATACGATGGTAATTCATTGATTCTGCACTGATATTGGTCTCTAAAGAATAGTAAAGTCAGTGTCCCCTACCTATAAGCAGAAAGTAAGGTTTAGTATAAAATACGAAACTAATAATTATGCCGTTATGAGAAGAGACAGCAGAAAAAAGATGGATTTATAAAATGTGCAAAATATAATAATAAAATGATGATGATGATGATGACGCTGATGATGATGACGATCGATAATAATAATAATAATAATAATAATAATAAAAATAATAATAATAATAATAATAATAATAATAATAAAAATAATAATAATAATAA
>JASKDV010012667.1:0-16818 GCA_032466395.1 Aegires albopunctatus | reverse complement strand
GTTGTTGGTCTTCCTCTCTTTCTTTTGTTGTTATTTTGAAAATAGAAGGTCATTGCTTTGTTTGCTGGGATGTTTATCTCGTCTCAAGATGTGCCCAAAAAGTTTCCATCGTGTGTTCAAAATGTGCGTTGATATCGGGGTTCCTTTACACTAATTATATAGAGAAATATTTGAGATTTTTGTTGGGTAGCGTATGCCTAAAATTCTTTTCAGCTTTATTTCTAGTCCCAAGGTGTTTATATTAAGCAGACTTCAATATAATAACAACTAGTTTTGAAATAGAACCCGTGAATAAACTACATCTTATACTAAAGATGGTCTACTATGCTGTCATCATATCACCATGTGACATGTCACTTAAACTTATAGACCTTATTTCATTCATCTCCTTATACTGGGTATAACTAAAAAATATGCACTCCAATTTCTAAAGGAAGCATACAGCAGAGATTTTTTCTAACACAACATTTTGCAAACACCTGAGTAAAAGTGATGTGTGAAGAGCTTTTCTTGAAGACTTGACATCAGCAACATTAATCTGCTTACCTTGGAGGGTAAACATTGTAGGCATCAAGTGTACTGATGCAGAGAAATGTATAAATCCAATTTTATATCCATATCGTCAAATAAGGAGAGCAGAAGCAAATATTTAAAGACTAGTTCAATGGAGAAAAAACAAACTGCAAACAGCATTTTTGATACGGCTGCCAATGAGGTCAGATATTCAATACATTTGTGGTACTGTTGTAGTTGTACACAAAGAGGACCACAGAAAAATTGATTCAAAGCTGTTTATAAATTACTCGATTTTAATGGCATAAAGAAAAACACATAGATGAATCATAAAAGTACAAGAATAACCCAAAACAACAAATCTATGTAAAAAATTTGAAACAAGCTAATGACAATGGTCTTTTTTTTACATAAACATGATAAAACAGTAAAATTGAGAGAATTGGCATCAATTGCTTTGCATTTTCTGAGAACAATGAGTCCAAAATTATTTTCAAATATAAACATTTTAAAAAAATGGTAAATCAAATTACAAATATGCTGTAGTGCCTGAAACATTGTAAAAACTTGTGTAAAAATGTAAAACATGAACATTGTTTGGTGGTACAAAATTATTATATTTCATATTAAACAATATTCAGCTATAATTATCAACTTCTTGCCAAAAATGAGATCTAAGAAAATATTTTAGTCATATGGAAAGTCATACAGAAATATTCAAAATCATGAAACCATACTGTGCAAGGAATGCTTAGGCATTGTGAAGTCTGAATCAGAGATTTCTTTTAATAGGCAACTAGGTTGGATTGTTCATAATCATTGATTCATACCACTTTTGCCAGGTTGGCTGCTCATTATATCATTCAACCTTGCCTTAATTTCTCTTCAGAAATAGCTGTTACAATCTAAAACGAAAAGATTTAGATGGAGATGAAAGTAAGGCAAGGCATCATTAGCGAGTTATTCTTTAGCAAAATAACTCCTTGCGGTAAGTGGGTGATTAGCAATATGATTCTCATGTCTTTAAGTATATTACAGCATAATATAGACGAAAGGCAACATTTTTGTCTTACATTTATCAACCAGAACCTTTCATACTGTCCTCCTCTTTGTTTTTTTATATATACCGGTACTGATACAAAGAGATTGACTATTGCTTTTAGTGTATGATCATGAACATTTATGTAAAAATTATTACATGTATTATCTTCTTTCTGATTTTCTCAAACCACTTGGAAGTAAATCAGATTCATCAGATTTTCCTTTTATTAAATCTATAATGAAATGAAATTGCCAAAATACTCTATTACTTTGGAGAAAGAGCAAAAAATAGTTTCATAAAGTGAATAAACAAAAGTAGTCATATTATGTTATCAATTTGAATTTGATTAATGTAATATGAGGAGATCCATCAACCCAGGCAGAAAAGGGCTTTTATACTCATTTAAATGCATAAAATCATCAAATAAAATAAACAAACAAAAAGTATGTAAATTATAATAGTAATTAACTCTAGAGGGATCAAATGTATATTTTTTGAGCTAATGGTTGTCAAATTGAAATACATGTAATTTAAAGAAATTTAGATTTTGTCCAAGTTACATCAGATGCAGTCTTTCAATAAGTAAAAATTATCTTTCTTTTTTTCATTTTCATTAATTTATAGAAATCAGCTCATCAACATTTTAAAGATAAAAAATAAACATTTGACAAACTCATCTCTTCCAGTCATAACAGACACTACATTTGAATTACAGCATAATCCAAACAATAGCAACAAAACATAATAATATACCGGTACAACTAAAGCATAGAGACCTAGAACCTTAATATAAAGTAATTCTGCATTAGTCTTATTTTGAATTCAATTCCAGATACATAACAGTGTTAAGTTTGTATTTTATACACATAAAAAGTACAAAAACCGTATTAAGTATAAAAGACAGTGAAATTATTAAATTTCAACATTAATATGTTAAGAAATTTGAAGCACGCATTGTTTATTAACACAATAATTATAGAAAGTTATTGCACTACAAATAATATCTACTGTTAGTCAACCGTACCAATCAGATATTCCAATCCAAAATCATTCAAAATATTGATTGCATGTTCGATGTTTGCTTCAACATTTATGATTCAAACAATGAAATGTCTTAAACAATATTACATTAATAATCAAAATTTGAACATGAATTTCAAATAGATGCCATAAGAAAATATGTTCATATTACAATCATAAAAAACTTTAAAAATTGTGAGGCTTGTAAAGGCTTTTCACCAAGTCCAACGTTGATGGATTTATAATCAAATGTTGAGAAACGAACTTCAATAAACTTTAAAAAATTTCTCATTAATTTAATACCTCTTAAAAACCAATACATCAGTTTCTCTAAATGTAGTTGTTTTTTTTATAATTTATAATCTGCAAAGAGTTAAGTTTAGATTTCAAATGCATTCATGTATCAATGGAACAAACTTGAATCAATTTTGCCAGCTTTTTGTTACTTGTAAAATATAACAATCATATACATAAAATATTAAATATAACCAATAAAAAAATGAAAAAAAGTCTCCTTTTATATTTTAGTAAGTACAATGTATAATTATGTATTTTAAGTAAATATTAACAATTAGAACACATATGGCAGGTGTTAAAATAACTGAAGAAGACATTTTCATATGAATTGAGACAATTGTATGATTTTTAATTGCGCTTTGCTGCATTTTCTGTTTATTTTATAAAAGAGAAAGTAAGTTATTATTACTCCAACAAAGAGTAATCTGATACAAGAAATCAAATTTATATAACAAATCAATTAAAAGTTTTCAAGCATATTATCTAACAATGATAAATGAACCCCAAGCAAAGGAAGGAGGAAGATGTATTAAGTTACCATAAAATTCTGTGTATTGACCACACTGTATATAGCAAAATCCATTAATTTTGATTTTGCTCTTTTAATTCTTCATGGGTTTGAGTTTTTTACACATAAGTCATGAGAACAAATTATTTGGCAGTGTCATCATCTTGTTTGCTGAATCAGTTGTATATTTTTTATCCATAATGCAGCAACCCAATTGCGTTTTGCAGTGGCCAATTATTGTCAACTTGACTCTCAACAATTCCAAACATGGATTTTTGATCACCAACGATTGATGTCACCTTTATGCCATGGTCTAATAAGTGATGTTTTAAAATACTTAAAGTTTTTGTGGTGTTTTATCAAAATAATTTCTAAAATAATAAAAATATTATGGGATCTACATGTAACGTGAGTCCTTTCTACCCACCATATTGGATTTTTAATAACATT
Source organism: Aegires albopunctatus (assembly GCA_032466395.1). Taxonomy (NCBI): domain Eukaryota; kingdom Metazoa; phylum Mollusca; class Gastropoda; order Nudibranchia; family Aegiretidae; genus Aegires; species Aegires albopunctatus. The sequence continues at coordinate 12,988 of JASKDV010012667.1, read as the reverse complement.
TTAAAGACCTCCACCTTTGGTTAATAACATTACTTGGCTTGATAAGTTTATAAATGACTTATGGCTGACATTATCTAAGTATAATATCAGTGAAAAATATATCTACAACTTGTTAAATATACATATAATATAAATTTGGTATTTAATTGTTTTCAAATACAAAAAACAATAAGTTCTATAAACTGTTTTTAACATATCAACCGTCTCAAACTAATAAAAATTACTTTTAATGCATTCTGAATAGATTTTTTATCATTTCTGTGAGTCTAATTTCCATGGTTCAGAAGATTATTTACAAAGAAAATTACTTTCAACTTTAACATTTTTGTATTTTTGCATATTTCCCCCAGGGTTTTTTAACCTTATTTTCTGTCCATATTTTTCCAATTTCTGATGAATTTTTCATCTGACTTTAGCATCATTATGTGTAAGACTTGTGGCTAACTTGTTAAATAGAAATTATGAGTCAAAACCCAAACAAGAATTATTTTTTTTTTCTGTTATTAGTGTTTGTGATTTCATGCAAATTATTGTTAATTTTGCAAAAGTAACAAAAAAGAAAGTTATTAATTTTGCTTGTTTGCATGTCTTCATGACAAACATACAGTCAAAAAATTCATGGAAAACAAAACTAAAGACATTTCTAAACATAATAAGTGGTGACATCCTTGTAACACTAGGGTGAAAGATACATTTTACTGCCCTACAACTGACAGTGTTGGTCACCACAAAAATATATCGGATTAGACCATTGGTCTTTAAATTGAACATGCATCTTATTCCTCTAAAGATCAAACTGACAGAATTCAATACCAACCCAGTATGCTCACTAAACGATTAATCCAACAATAGCCGACATGGCCAACAGGCCAAAGAATTTCTCTTTGTTTTACTTCACGACAAATTATTAAAAGATTCCGTTTTGTGGATACAGAAATAATTGGTGCATCTTATTTTTTCTCCCCTCAAGATATCACACATGTCTATTAAATGAAGATTGTAGTTTCACTGGCAGACTCCATCTGGTTCATTGGGCTGCTAATTTTCCAACAGCTTGGTAGTAGTGTTATGAGTAGTACAGAATAGAAGGCAATGTGCTTTCTGGATGTCATTATCAAGCTTGGCACAGTGCAAAGAAGGAAGGGGTGGACGATCAATGTGAGACAGAGAACGTTTCGGTAGAAAGAGAGAGAGAGTGAGGGTACAATACAAGAGTCAGTTTCCTACCTAAGATGACCATTGGCGATGTAGGTTTAGAACTGACTCTCCTTTTGATATTATATACTATTGTCTTTGCATGGTGTTCCACTGCAATAAACCCAGAACCGTGTGGGCATTTGTAGTGGATTCACGAACAGTACATTTACCATAAAATGCTAAATTGTTGCCAAAAATGAGTGTCACAGTTGGAATTTAAAATTGTCAGATATCTTATACAGAACAAAGAGAGATTTAATTTGATCCCAGCAAAAGTGTCAGTTTAAACTGATTGTTGGTAAAACGACGGTAGGTATAATGATGGTTGATTGTATTTGAAGTAAAACTTGCAAAGTTTAAACAAATTTCACAAAGGGAAAACATCCTTTAATTGCTGAGAGACAAAAACTGCAGTTAAAGGCATTTCAGGGGTGTTGAAATCAAAATTCCATAAAAAAGTTACAATGTTGTTTAAGTTGTAGGATTTAATGCGGAGGATAAAGTTGTGGCTAATAGTCTAAAAATTACTGTAATAAAAGATAAATTAAAAGGAGGAATAAAAACAGGGTCACTCGGTCTATTGAACAATTAAGTTTTCGCAGGACATTGTATCCTATGAAAACAGCTTAAGTTTATGTTCATTTATAAATATTTTGTAAAGTGTATCAATAAAGACACAAGTCACGGGGTTTTCATTGTGAGTAGATGTTTCAGAAAGTTTGATTTGCCTTTTTTATTCAATTATATTTATCACTTAAAGATTGGCCAATTTTAAGTTATTTTTCAAGATGAACAAATCAAATCTGTTGATGACAAAAATTGAGTTGTCATAGAATTTGCAGTCTATCATTTCAAAATACAATAGATAATTTTTAACATAGAATTTCGTTCCAAGTTCTGCTTATTTGGATTCAAACACACTAGCATTATCTCCCAACTCTTTAATCTTCAATTATTCTGACATAAAAGCATATACTTTTACCTTAGATACAAAACCAGAATTTGTATATTAAATTTGTGCAATAATCATGTTTCCATCTTCATAATTCTGCTGCATCATATGATAGGAAGGACGCTTTTTATGAGTGCGCAAGCTATTTGAATTTTCAGAAAAGAGTCCCCGTGTTGTCTGCATATCAATATCAGTTGGATCTGAATCTGGTTCATTAGCATCCAGAGGCATGGAACAAGACCCATCAACAAAACTGGTATGTACAACCATCTGGTGATGGTTTGATGTGAACGAATCATGAGATGCTGTATTCTAGGGAGAGAAGTGAGAAAATATTGACACAAAAAAAAATTAATTAAATAAGTTACAGCTGTAAACCAGGTTTCTTTAAAAACTCCAAAGTTTTACTCTCTGATGTTTTTAAGAAAGCTGTATATGCAAAGAATGGCAATTATACAGGGGAGATGTTTGAGAAGTATCATGCCTATCAAGTGGAATGAATTTAAGACCACAGAAAAGATAAGAGAACTGTCGGGACAAACACCAGTGTCAAAGGTCACAAGGAAAAGAAAATTGAAATATGTGGGTCATCTTTGCAGAACAGACCATTTGAGAATAGCAAAGCAAGCCCTGCAATAGAAGGCACAGGGCAGGAGACCGAGAGGCCACCCGAGAGAAACTTTGAAAAGGACTATACTGTGTGAAGCAAAGCAGATGGGAATCAAGACAATGAAAGCGTTGATGGAAGCTGCACAGAACAGAGATGGTTAGCGATCTAATATGGAGGCCCTCTGTGACATCTGACTGCAATGGAAGGATGTAATATTTAAGAAGATAAAGAAATAAGTTATAAATGTCAGTAGTTTTGAAAAGTTACATAAAATTGAAATAAACAATGGGTTGATTTTTTGTCATTTATCCTTATAACTGTTTTCAAAAATATTTATTGAAAAATTGCAGTTAAAATAAAACCTACATGGCTTTGACTATGAGCTAGCGGCTGGTCTTGTGAAGTTGATTTCTGAACATGTCTGGCACGGTAGCAGTAGACAACCAAAAATATTATGAGTAGAAACAACAAACCTGGGATGGCAATACAGGCTGCCATTATAAGGATCTCACGGGTACCTACAACAAAAATGATAGATGATATTGACAAAGTGTTTCACAAACATTTATATTTTCATCAATCATTTATCAAAATGATGCCATATTATCATGACCATAACGTATATAATCTTATGAAGTACCGGTATTAAAAATATTCTTATCTTCTTTCGTGTTTTTATTCCAATAATTTCTTATTTAATTTCAATTTTAATATTATAAACCCTCCTATATCTCATTTAAAATGTAAGGGCATCATTTTGTATGATTGTTTTTGACCCTCACTTTTTGAAAAGGGGAGCATTACAGGATATTTTCTTAGGCATTTTTTTCCCCAAAAAATATTCTTCAGAATGACATTTCTTTTTTGAAACCGATCAAATCAAATCCATTGTCCAATACCATCACAACTTCATTACTTAAGGTAATTGGTATTTTGCATTATTCATTCTAAACACATGCAGCAATTAATTTATATACAGCTGGCAACCAATATGCTTCTCTTTAGCAATTAGATAAAGAACTCTTTATTATTTAAAACTCATAGACTGAGTGCATGACATGTGAGAACAGTTCATCATATATGTAGAAACAATACATTTATTGGAACAACATCATAATGCAAAAATAATCATGACAAGCTTGGGGTGGTGGTACTAAGCCGTGATTCTAAAATCTACATGTATCAATTTTAGGGGAGCGAGTTTCTGAGACATTGAAGCTGGGAAAAAAGCGCTTTGGTGTGCCTTATTCTGGAATCAGGTAGCAGATGGACTGATAAGAAAATACTTTACCCAGGTAAAATTTCTTGCTTTAAGAATAAATTCTAATTGACTGCTTCAAAGACTCACATTTTATTTCATCACTGTCATCATAGGGTCCACAATCATTGACCCCATTGCAGACTAGAGATCTTGAAATACAAAAGTTTGGTAAGGCATCACAGGTCCCATCTCTATGACAATATCTGCCTCCACTGCATTCAAAGCCTGGACAGGTTTCTATGAGGTTGAAACACACAATGGAAAACTGCTTAATCTTGCATTGATTAGAAATTGGTAAAAATGTAGGAAATAAGGATCTTGCACCGCTAAAAAGTGTCTAGTCATATAAGAACAAAATATGGGTCTATGTACCAGTAAAAAGCCCTCAAATATACCAATTCTAAATGTCTGATGCACTACATTCATTTCCAGTGGTCCCTAAAGATAAAAGATGCAGGATTCCCTTCAGATATACATTTAAATCTTTGTTTTCTTCTCAAGAGATGACCGCTACAATTTGCATAAGTTTCTTTAACCGATGCCGATGTGTAATGTAGCGCTATACCTTGCTCACCTTTACAATACCATTCATCAACCTAGAACACACTAGATTCTAGGTCAATTTGGAGAGTCGAATTTTCAATGCAAATTATTATTGCTTTGGTCAATAATGAAGACTATGATGGCTTAAATCAAATGTTTACCAACTAGACTGCAAAATACTCGTGTAAGCCTACATGCTTATCATGATTCAATTTTATCTCCATGGGGTTTTAAACTTCTGAGCTGAAAAGATTGATGTACCATCATGTACATAATGCACTGTAAGCAAGAATATCACACAATTTAATGTAGAGCTGTACTTCCCAATATGCTCAGGAGAGACAAAAAATTAACTTCTTAATATGTCAATTTGGGACTTATAACAAGATTGAAATACAGTCCAACCCGGTTATTCTAAATTTGGTTATTCCAAATTCCCGATTATTCCAAATGTTTTGAAAAATTCTATATAAAATGACCGGTTAATCCAAAATTTTACCTACCTCCACCCGCTTAATCTAAAATTTTGTGGTTGGTAGAGAATAAAAATTCAGACTAGATGAAAAATTCTGTCAAAAATCAAATAAAAATTTCACAATTGATCCACACATAAACCAATTTTAATTGAAACTAAGATAGATACATAGATTACAGCACAAATCATCACAACAGACACCATGACAGACAATGACTTTCAAGAACATTTAGAAATGGATAAACATTTATAGACAGATGGAGAGCTAGAACTGTTATAATCCTCAGTAAAATGGAAAAAAATTTAGTATGGAGGAAGAGGATGACATTGAAGCTCAAGAACAAGTGCCTTTGACCCTTGCTCATCAAATGGAAATGCTGAACAGCCTAAGGGGTTTGTCCAGTTAAATGGACTACAGTTGTCAGACACTGTCTCAAGATTAGAAGCCATTGTCTTCTATAGTGATAGAAACGGCTCCAAACAGACATCCATTACAGATTACTTCAGAAACTGAGAAGCTCAAAAATCTTTTTTATGTTATTAAGCAAAACAAAATGAAAAAACAACATTTTAATGCAGACAATGACGGTCCTAAGCAGAGGTCAATGTTTTCACTTGTTCCATGCTATACACCAAAAAGTTTAAGCTCACTACATGAAATTACACTTTTTCGGTTATTCCAAATTCCAGGTTAATCAAAAAAATTTTCAGAGACCCGACCAATTTGGATAAAGCAGGTTCAACTGTATATGTATCAACAAAGTAGGCTGAAGTGTTTAAGCAAGTCATGTTTAAGACAGAAATATGAAGATGAAGGAAGACGTTGCAAATAGAATAATTAACAATGAAAAAATTAAGGTTATTATACCTGCAAACCCAGCTTTCATAGCGTAACCTTGCTTACTGATACTTACTGGACTTGCAAAAGTTATTGTGAGTGAAATTCATGCTCACTATGACAGATAGCCTTGCAAGTAGGCCTATAATTTTTCAGATTTTTTTGTGAATCAGTCTGCCTCTATGGTGGCGGCATAACTTCTGATAAATTGCTTTATTATTGGGGATGCTTGAACATCGAATGTCCCCTTTACAAGCTTAAAAATTAATCTTTTAATGCCAATTAGAGCTAAGAAATTTTGTATTGCTATTACCTTCATTTTAAACATCATTATCGATATTATCATTTTAATCATATTTGCTGCTGTTTTTATCATTTTTATTATTTCCCCGATCATCATCATCATCTTCATCATCCTCATACTAATATCCTTTATGTTGTTCAACAGTTTTTAAATTAGCGTGCTATTGTTATCGATCCATTTGTTTCACTTGAATGATAAAGTTTACCTAACTTATCTTAACTTTTATTATTATTGAGATATTGAGATGTTTGATATTCAAATAGAAAGATATGATTATAAATACAGAATAATTCTTTGAACAGTGTCTTTATAAACACAAAAATGAATTAAATTGGGCAGAAAATATGTTTACTCTATAAAGAGTTACACTAAAAAGTTAATATTATTACCATTGCCTTTGGCAAATGAAACTGCCATCCACATTATCTTAAATCCATTACTTCCATATTCATTGGTATTTCCAGAAATGAAACGGAGAACTGTTCTGTTAGCGTTTGTGACACTTTGAAGCTCTTTTATGCTATAATCAGATATATCTCCACACCATTGAGTGGTGGCAAGAGTACTTGGAGAAGCATAGCCATTATAAAGAAGTAGCTTGCTGTCAGAACATGGATCTGTAAAATAATATCAAAGGAAAATATAATATCGTGGGGTTGGTATTTTTTTCCCCATTTTGCCATAATATTATCAATTGTAATTTTTGACAATTATTGTTTCATTCTTAGATTATATAATTAAAGTAGAAAGCAAAGAGAATAATTATATATTTTGTTCCAAAGGTTTTTGCAGGATCACTTTTAAAGCATAGGAGTCACCATTCCTAAAATATGTATTAAAAAAATTCTGTCATAAAAGAAAGGTTTTCAAAAATAGAATTTATGTCTTAATTAAGGTCCTGCAATCAATAACATGCCAGAAATAATCATTCATACTTTTTGACTATTTGACCTACATCTACCCACAACACTTCAACAATAGCAGATCATTGTGTGATAAGCTAAAGAAGGAAGACATCTCAAGCTTAGGATTTTTCAGTAGACAGTTAATTGAGTAAATTATCTTTATTATGATTTGTAGCGGTTATTTGGCTGTACAAGCAAAATTGTAATTCCCACTTTGGGTCAGAAATTATTCAGTATCACACACAATACCTTCTCTCCTGCCCTGAATGGATTAATTAAGTCTACTCTGAGAATCACATGTATCATGTAAAAAAGGTCAACGTCTGAGGATAAGATACCATACCTGGGCACCTCCATATTCTTTAACTCCAAAGCGTAAGTTAGACAGCATTAGCTGCTGCATGATTTTTAGCTTTCTTTTTTTAGACATTCTTACTCATCCACATTGATCATGAAAATAAAATCAATTCACAAATTGAAATCAATATATTCCTGTGCAGTAGCGACAAAACCCAAACAGTAAAATATAGGAAAAACAACATACGATGACTTCAAAAAATAAACAAAAGTATCATTATAAAAATACTTACCATTACGTCTTCCCCCAATATCCAAATGTTTAATCCGTATAAGAATACGGTTATTCCTTGGCACATTGATGATCCATGAGCAATTAACATTTGAGGGATAGGGCCGTGGATGCAATGGAGATGTAATGTAGCCTATTGAGCCTGAGACTATATTTCTTCCACATGATTTCTCAGAATGATCGAATGGCTGATGATCTGAATGAAAATTAAAATCCTTTTATAAATTGTGTGATTTTAAAATCATCCGAGAATTAATTATGCAACAATTTATGACAATCTTAATAGTTTCCTAAAACTGTTTCACTTTCTTTGTGTTCAATAGTTATCTGATATAGACTTCAATGAATAATCTTAACACCATTACTCTTAAATATCATATTTACAAATCACATTCATCGCATTGTTACCCATGGAAAGTGGAAAATCGAACAAAATTTATATTCTCCAAATCACTCCCATCTTCAATTTCTTTTAGTATTACTATTAGTATACTCTTTTTCCATTTTAAAGATAAATCATTCTGCACTTTGAATATAAACTGAAAAGTAATGATTTCCTTCCTTTCCAATTCATATGTTTGTCAAATATCTTTAACTCCTTTGATGGCCATTAAGAGGCCTACTCATTTCATGTATCTATAATTGTAGTATAATTTATTTGAAAATATCGTCCTCAAAGAGTTAACAACCAGAAATAAAGCATAAGACAAATACATTGCATTTATTTACCATCACCAAGAAACTTGTAGGTTCCCGTAAAGCCAGAAGCCTTGTTCTGCCAATGGTCTGTGAAAAAATATATTTTGAGCTTTGACTGCGGAGATGTTATCTCTTGAGGAAGCTTGCCACCACAGAATCGATTGAGTCTGGAGGATATACCATTGTTGTCAACTGTGAAGACATCGATGTAATCATACCTGCAACTGACAAAAAGGGAGGGGATTAGATCCTTTTAAAATAATTCTCCTTTTAGCTGTAAGGCCCATAAAGAACAGTTTCACTGGCATGAAGTGGAAAAAGTAATTTCAAATCACATCCTGGAAAAGACACCGGTTTGGTGCAGATACATATAATACCCCCAGCTACTAGCCTGAACCCATTAACACCTAGATCCAGTGAGATAAATAGATCGAACTATCTTACCTAAGAAGACATTGCCACAGACATGGGGTTATCGAGAAAATTTTGCCCACAATGGGAATTGATCTCACCAATTATCACCTTACAGACTGATGTAGGTAAATTAATGCCGCTGGAGTTGACTTGTGTTTAAGATATGTGCTAATCACTAGGCCACTGATGTTCTTTTTACAACTTCCTTTGACGATATTCAAAACCTAGGAAATTTAGATATATTGCCACTGTGATCTTTTTAATCATTGTTTTTAACTTTCCCTTTTAAGCAACATTCTTTCCAATTTAATTTGCTACCGTTAGATTATATATCTAGTATAATTATTATAATATTATCATTATTATATTTGTTCAACATAACTAAGCAGCCTCCCCAAAACTTTACTTTAAGATAAGATAAGATAAGATATATTAATACATTATGGAAATATGTATATTTGGGTCACAGTTGTTACAATGATTGAGGGCATCAGTGGTTAACACAATTCCAACACAAGAAAGTCAAGCGGCTCCAAGCATCGACACCGGTCGGCTGGGTGACTTGGTGGAATTGTATTCCGCTAGATAAAATTTTTCTCGATAACCACTGGTCATTGGCGGTGTGTCATTAGGTAAGACACTTTGACCCATCTACCTCATTCAACTCTGGTGTGAATGAATGCCAGACCGTTAAGACAGCGTTGTCCGTGTTCTAAGTGTTCTGTGCCATAGTCGGTCAAGGGAGTATAATATTAATAGTCATTGTAAAGCACCTTGAACACGGCTATGCTGTGGATATGTGCGCTATATAAGAAGACTTTTATCTTTTTTTTTTTTTTTACAATGTCACTTTTTTTTTTTACAATGACATATCAAACAATCGACTAACCATAATATGCATATTATAACCATATCATAGGCATTATTTAGTAAAACACCAAGTCTAGTAATATCTCTAATGAATATAATAATAGTTGTGGAATCAACTTATACTCAAACCCTCCACACACACACACACACACACACACACACACACACACACACACACACACACATACACAAAGATACATATATACTCACATACTTGCATATGTGCATGCAAGCTTATACAAACAAACACAGGTTGATATACATGCATGCATGCATTTTCATGGGATATGAAATATAAACCATACATAAACCAATATTCAATGGAATGGACAGAAATTTGATTATTTTGATAATTATAAATTAATTATATTAATCTTTTTCTTTAAAATGATGCCACTACATAGTCCATATGTTTGTGTTTACCATTGCATAATACTTTAACATGATATTATTGAGCTCTTTGAGATGATTCTTTAACATAAGTCTATATATATTATTACATGACATGTATCATCATCATTATCATTATCTAATATTATAAAGGAGGAAAGTTGAAAATAGTGCATTATCATTGGTCGACTCATTTTCTCAGTACTCTCTGAATTGCCAATATACCATTTTCTTCATTAATCTTACCTGTTGTCTTTCTTATCCTCTTGGTCTTCCAATTCAAAACCTTCAAATTTGATGTGGACTCCTCCATTGGGAGCGGCGTCAAAGAAATATATACACCGCAAAAGTGAAGGGTAGTAATCGGGGTAGCCAGGGGAACTGAATCTACCAGTAGGACCATCTATGTAGCTGAAGTTGAAGTGACAATTTCCTTCCAAACCTGTGTTTAGGCAAGAATGAAGTGAATTTGACGTCAGTGCACAATTCAAAATGTCGTGTAACATTGATCTTCTTAATTGTTAATAATTGTCTTGGGTGCTACGATTTTTTAAATTTATTTTGTTATATTATTTATTATTTATTGATTTCATTTTCACTTTTTTAAATGTTATAATTATTATTATGATAAAGATGAAAAGGAAATGAGAGAAAATTTCAGGCCTGTATAATTTTGTTACAAAAGTTGGCATGTTTAATCAAACATGTTAGTTAGTCAGTTTGTTTGGAGTTTAAGTGCTCTATCTACCACTAAGGCCATCTCAGAGCCCATGGAAAAAGTAAGAAGATAGGCTAGTGAAAAGAAAAAACAGAAGTCGAAGAAATAGATTTTAGAAGAGGAAAAAAGCTGCCAATGTGGATAATAAGCACTTCAAATAATAATAAGTAGAATACGTTTAATAACAAAGATAACTAAATGGAGGGATGGTTTACACAGAAAACACATCATCGCTCAAAGACAATCAGCCCAAATAACGATGCCATCAAGTCCTAAAACATGCACCACAAAGAACACCCAGGATTTTCGAACGCCCTTTGAATACAAAAGTACTCGGTCCTTCTAGATAGCAAGTGACCCTGATACTGATAGTATTTTTTAAGTCAAGCAATGCACACGAGATGTCCACCGGCTATATGCCTCCCTCCTTCCGCAACAAAACCTCCCCTCTCCTAGGAGCGAACAAAAGAGCCCGACAGACAGAAGATAGAGAACAGATGGGAGAAGAAGCTCCAACTCGACCATTTGTTGCCTCTTACAACATGCGTGGGGAGATTGGCATTGGTCCTATTCTTTCCCCTCGGTTGAGGAACCCGATAACCATTCGGAGAAATTAAGTATGTTCAAAATATTGGGATAATGTTTCTTTTAATATTTCTTCTTGAATGCATAAAATATGGAATGATGATGCAACAATGTAAATGAGGCTCACGATGACCACAATGATGTAATGTGTGATAATTGTCTGTGCTATGGTAACCTTCTTAGCGCCGTTGTTGTTGATGATGAGGAAGATGTTTGTGTTGACGACGACAACGACGATGGTGATGATGATGATGATTTTATGATGATGATCAAGACGATGAAGACGACGGTGAAACCATCTTACAGGGCCAATCATAAAATCATGTAAGCCTAACATTCAAAAGCTTGTAAGCGCCGCCTTACAAGCCTTTGAATTCAAAAGATATAGGCGTTTCTTGGGAATAACGTGGAAAGACGGTCTGGTCCAAACAACCCATAATAATATGTGGGACACAAGAGCCGCTACTGACCGTGATACGACGTAGAAAGCTAGCTTGGTATAAACATAATGTATCACGGCACAACACGCTCTCAAAAACGGTGCTCCAAGGTACGCTACAAGGAGGCAGGAAAAGGGGCAGACAGGCTAAATGTTGGCTGGATAACATAAAAGACTGGACCAGACTCGACAGCCCAACAAGACGAGCAGAAGACCGTGCTGGCTGGAGAGCTCTGACCACACTACAGAAGCATACCTCATGTCTCCTCTACGACCACTCCCGGTCAGAAGAATGAGGTGAAAAGGTGAACATTCAAAAATTAGAGTGTGTTGGACGACCAGAAATAAGAGTCTACAACAATAATATTAGAGCCTACATTATGTCGTATCTCCACAAAAGGAATCAAGAAGCATGGAATCAAGATTCCATATTTCAAATGCACAAAAGTACAATGTACTTCCTATTTTTCGGCTGACACAATGTACTTTACTCACTGAGGATCAACCGATTTGAGACAAGCACACACCCCACGTGGAATGCCGCCAAGAACATGGCAAGATAGAGAGAGATGGAAAGTGTTTGTCCGAGGCCTATACCCTGATCCAGGGAGAGAAAAGCGATGATGATGATGATGATGACACCCCCCGTGGGACCAGCCGTTTTTATAAATTTTCAAAGCATCATAATATGTTCTAACCACTTCAAAATGCTGAAATTTTGCATATAGCTTGACATAATCATGTAGTCTAATGCTGTGTGTTGATTTTTATGTGTGCTCTACATTTTTTGCAATAGCAAACTGAAAATTATAGTATATGAAATCAATGTCTTTATCATGGCAATCCGATCCTAGCTCGGGCTTGGTCCCTAACGTATGTTTCCACAAGCCACAAGTCACAAGCCCAAGCTAAGCTCGAGCTTGGCCTTCGGTGAGTTAAATGTAGATCTAAGTCATAGTACAATGTAGTCTACGGCATAGATGAGCAACTTAACATCAACTACATCATGAATAGAATGAGTAACAAGTAGGCTATAATCCACTGACGGTCTTGCTTCCTTGCACTGACCCAAGGCCTTGACAAAATCAGTGTGCCTCAAAATATGTTTTCGGTTATCTAAAGGACAGTTTAGGGCGATTTCATGATTGAAATAATAATAATAATAATAATAATAATAATAATAATAATAATAATAATAA
>JASKDV010012556.1:1147-16821 GCA_032466395.1 Aegires albopunctatus | reverse complement strand
ATAATAATAATAATAATAATAATAATAATAATAATAATAATAATAATAATAATAATAATAGTGATGATAATAATAATGATAATAATAATAAAATACAGTCAAACCCGTTTATTCTGAAACTTAAAAAAATGTCTTAATCCTAAAATTTCAGTTTTACCAATAATGACGCAACATTGCTGTGTAGAGTTATTGTAGAATGCTATAATGGTGTTTCGGGTGTTATTAACATTAATGGAAAGGAAACACTGCATCAGCCATTTTGTTTGAGGCCTTGGGTTGGCCATTCACTGCGTTACGTTTTTTTTATTTTATTTCATTTTCTTTCAGTCATTCTTTTTTGTATTATTTTCTTTGTGACTGGTGTCCGTTTTGACCTTTGACCAAGAATTTCTGCGATTTCTGTCTCAACCAGCCGACAAATATTTCAGTATAAGCGGGCTTACGTTCAGATTAACCGGTCTATTTAAATTTTTGAAAATCTGTTTTGTGAAAAAGTTTCAGTTTAACCGGAATTTCAGCATTTCCGATTTCAGCATATCCAAGTTCAACTGCATTTGAAATCAAGGAGTATTTTTGTGGTCACCCTGCACATTAGTTTTAGTCAATCATAATAATGATAATGAATTATTTTCATCTGGTAGACACATCTATGTAATCCTTCCCAGATCGTTTCGTTTCAATCCAGGTTCTAATCTAAATCATTCAACTCACACTAGCTCCTGTGTCACTTGTCCCTTGTCTTGGAGGTAAGTCTGACGACTTTGGGACATTTCATTGCGTTTGTGGAAATTGACTTGATTTTCAGCACCAGGCACAGTGGAACACATCGTCTGTGGAATGGAAAGGGAGGGAAGGGAATTACAGTCCAGCCCGTAATTATCGATATCACTTCTATCAACATCCCGCCTATATCGATGACGTTTCAATGCCCTGTTGTTTTCCTTATATACGTCATTAGTAAAGAGGAGACCCATATTCAACGTAAATTTGACCAAAATAAAAATCATACATCGACATTACCACCAAATAAACTACAGTCAATAATAGGTGGCATTGTGGTCAAGTAGTTAGCGAGGTCAGCTTTCAATCGAAAGGTTTGAGTTCCATTTCTGTTGGTCTAGGTCAGACGTTGAGTCCTTGGGAAAGTCTCTTTACAAGCAGTTTCCTCACCCACTCAGGTGTGAAAAAACAGTAGTGGAGGCTAGATGGCCAAGTGGATAATAGCATTGGACAGTAACCCAGAGGTCCTGAGTTTGAATCCCACTTCAGCATCTACTATTATCCTTGGGCAAGAAAATTAACCTCCTATTGCCCTGATGCCGCTGCTCTGCGGCTGACACTAAGTTTCTCTTGGTCTTGTGGGTGAGGGTGATGATGATGATGAAGATGATGATGATGATGATGATGATGATGATGATGATGATGATGATGAAGATGAATGTGTAATAATAAAATAAAACCTAGACAATATTTTCAGGTCAACTAGGAGCATCAACCCAACAAGATCCTGTTGTCCTTCTCACCTTAATTTTACCAAAAGCAGACATGAACTCTTCTCTCATGGCCTCCATGTTAAGTTGCTGTTGACGTTTTAGCGTGTGTAGTTCCGTTTTGAGTGTATTCAATGTGCAAGAGATGTCCTGTGGTACGACCTTGGATGTCGGTTCTATCACTGGCGGCCTCTGATTATCGCGAATATCCGAAAGACCTGAAATGACAAGAAAGCAAATTATGAGATGAAGACAATTTGAAATCAAATTAAACGCCTGCACATCCAACGATATTCATTTGAGAACTATCTACCTACGAAAATAGAAGAGACGACCATTTTATTTTTGAATGCTAGAGTTTTATAAGAAATGAAACGTTACGTTCTGGGATAGAAGAAATTCTAGACTACTTTAAAGAACAAAAATTAAACGGAAACAATGAAACAAGAGGAAACATTGATTACTTGTTTTATATTAGAAAGTAAAAAAGAAATAACTTGAAGATGAAAATGTAAAAAGACCGGAAAGAATTAATCATTACGTTTCTAAGGTTCTCGTCATGCAATTATCTCAACATAGTTTTAAAAATCAAATCAAGATCATAACCATTACATTTGTTGACACATTTAGGTGTGTTGTTTTATAACTGACATGAAAACTTTTTTTTTAAAGTCAAATGACGCTTTTTCAATTTAAATTTTTTTTTTTTTTTTTTTCTAAGCAGAAAGAAAGAAAGTAAAAAAATCAAAGATCCAAGATTTTCCAGTTATATTAACTAGATGTAAATTTGTCTAAGACATGAATTGAAGAAAAATATGATTTGCAAATATAAATAAAGACATATAGGTCCTTCAAAATAAATTATACATTTGCGTATACCAAAAAAATAAGAACAAATAAACATTGCACTAGAACAACATTGGGAATTTGAAATCTAATGAACGACGATGTTTAACAGGGAATAGCTAGGAATGCAGATGGCAGATGACAGTGTCAAGCAGTTTAACAGGAGCATGAAAGATGAAAGTTTAGCAAGAAAAAATTTCCGCGATTACATATGAAGATTCCACGGGAAGAACGATCATAGTCGGTCACCTTTCTCAAGTTTCAATGTCATCCTTTTTCTGATGCTGGTATTGTATTTAGTTTTTGATATTTGATAACTTCCACTTGATGAAATCCTTAGAGTTATTCATGATAAAATAATTGAAAAACCAAGCCTTGGTATTATTGATCATTTTCCACTATTTTCATTGAATTAAAGAACGTTGACCACATCAAATCAAAGATGTGATTATGTCTCTCTTCCCGTGGAGTCTTCATGTACTCTCTGCCAAAAAAAGAAGTGGCCACTTTTATAGTTTTGACTACACAGCTCGTTGGTCATCTAATTAACTCATTAGTGTCTCAGTGTTTTTGGGGTGAGTATCTTATTACAACTGACACATCGTTAAGTCATCTGTCTGGTTTTTTTAGGGCGCTAGAGGAAAAATCATGTGTTTTCACTTTTTAAAACTATCAGTTGTTTCCAAAGTGCTTAGAATTTGATATTTAAACAATTTATCAAGTCACTGTGAAAGCTAAAATCAACTGAATGTTACAATGCTTACGGTAAATCTTAAACATAGCTACAATATGAAAAATTAAATCTTCATACCTAATTAGTTTGGGTTTTTTGTTTTGTTTTGGGGTTGTTGTTTTTTTGGGGGGGAATTGACAGTAATACTCAACCCAGTTGAGTTGTGTCAGTTTATTTGAAGGAGAACAAGAAGAAATGAAAATCAGAGAAATTGAGCTATTGGACATCTAGAACGAGCGCCTTTACCACTGAGCTATCCGCTCCCCCCATAAAACAATGACACACTAATGAGTTAATTTGATAACCAAGTGAGCACTTACTTTTGGCTGAGAGTATATGTTCCACTCAAATGTTGCATATACCTCTCTTTGATTAATATAAATAATATATGACCCAATGTGTTGTCAGATATAACAATATGGCTATTAACTGAAATAAGATGAACCCACGAAAAAAAATTATTTTAAATTAATAGCTATTGACGCATTTCATCCATCCACTTCTGTTAGCGATGTCATGAAATTCAGAGTGATTCAAACCCATATGAAAAATTGCTCATATATTGTTGTTATCCCTAGAAATCAAAAGATTCTCAGATCAACTGCATATCATTGAATTATCAATTGATTTTATAATTTATTAATCAAAGGCATTTAATATAAGATGGCCATAGAATAGTATCCAACAATTGATTAATTATGCTCCTCAAGGAGTTGAGAAAATAATGTTATGTGTAACAGATACTTTTGTAAATTTTGTTGATTCCGACTGGCGTGGAGAAAGAGACCATACACCTTTCCTTAGTCTAGCGGCAGGTTCCACTTCGTCTATGCGAGAGGAAGAAGAGAGAAGTGAGAAGATAGAAGAAGATAAAGATGTCGTGCGGAAAGCAGATACCAAAATACTACGGGCCAAATCTCCAACCAAAGTGCTGGTCCGATTGTTGTCATTTTGAAGCTAAAGTTGGGAACCAAAAGCTTTGAGAAGGAAACGAGAAAACCAGAAAAAAGCAGACCCTACAACAGTCCATTGATTCACTAGCAACATTCAAAATATAAGTAAAACATCGATATGAAAACAATTTACTACAACCACCATCTACAGAAACATCGTTAAGCATACCAACGAACAGCCATGCATTTAAGATTAAACAGTGAATCCTAATACATGTGTATATATATATAATAAAAAAGGATGGCTATGATCTAGGCCCGGAAGAGATCAAACCTTGGTGTCCACAGCTTCTACCATGGACTGTCACTGCAATTCTTACACTGCAGCTATTCAAGGTAGATTATTTCCTTTTCTTTTTTTTTTTATTTTTCTTTCTTTCTCGTTTTTTATTTAGTCTGGTCTCTCTAATCCGTTTTTCTGTAATCCGAATCCCTATGTAATCAGAACTTTTTTTTGGGAACAGATTTTTTTCTTATGATTATTTAGTTTTCCCTAATCCGGAAAATTCTGTAATCCGAATAAATTGCAGGGAACGGAGGTGTTCGGATTAGAGAGACCAGACTGTTTTTGTTTTATTTGTTTGTTGTTGTTTTTTTTTGTGGCTTTTTTGTGGGTTATTAAAAAAATGTAATTGATGCATCCTTAAATACCACAGTTGTAAACATAAATTCAAGCAAATAAATAAAAATACCAAAAACTTAACAAAAACCATATCAAATTTAGCACCATCAGCTCTACTCACTAAAACCAAGAAAGCCAAAACCGTTGACAGACAACGGAAAAACCTTTACGACATTCAGGGAGGGGGTGTGAAATAAAATTGCATGCAAATATAATAAGCAAACACTATGACAAAATAAAGTAAAATATATAAATAAATACATACAAAAATAACAAATAAATAAATAAATACATACATACGTAGTTAATGATTAAATAAACAAATAACCAAAATAAATTAAGACATAAATAAATAATTAAAGACATAAATCAATAATAAATAGAGACATAAATTAATAATAAATTAATAAATAAAGACATAAATCAATAATAAATAAATAAAGACAAAAATCAATAATAAATAAATAAAGACATAAATCAATAATAAATAAATAAATAAAGACATAAATCAATAATAAATAAATAAAGACATAAATCAATAATAAATAAATAAAGACATAAATCAATAATAAATAGACATAAATCAATAATAAAGAAAGAAAGAAAGACATAAATCAATCATAAATAAATAAATAAAATCAATATATAAATAGATATAAATAATAAATAAATAAATAATGAATTAATTTATAAACTAAATTAATAATCCAAATAAAGAAATGAATGAATAAAATTAATTAAATAAATAAATAAAATAAATAAAACAAAATTTAATAAATTAATTTAAAAAATGACAAATAATTATGATATCAAAAGACCACAACATTTAATATATCAAACTACAAATTCCACAGAATTGTTGTTTCTTTTTTTTCTTTCATTTTTATGCGTGTGCTTGTGTGCATGTGTGTGTGTGTGTGTGTGTATGTTTGTGTGTGTGTGTGTGTGTGTTATTTTATGATGGCACAAAAGTACAGGTATATCATATCGCAGGGCGTGGGGAGGAGAGAAAAGGTAAAAAAAGAAATATATAAAAACAGGGTGGAAAAATGGCAGGTACACTGAGGGAGCGACAGGAAAGCTACGAGAGCCTCTCTTCGATACTCTTGTTAGATTTGAAAGGGAAAGCCAGATATTGGACTACATTATTCTCTTTGTTGTAAAAAAAAAACAAAAACAAAAACAAAACTAGACCTTTAATGTTCACTACATTGTTAGTTGTGGCATTAGTCGAATGGGGAGTTATCTCTCCTGAGTGCTCTGAAAAACATAAGAGGAGGTTTTGAACAGTAACTTGAAGGGACAGCATAGCAGGCTTCATTCTCACTTCACCATTCACAAATCTCACGCTCTCCGTATTAATAAACATACCCAGCTTTCGTTATATAGAAATGAAACATAGATCAAACAAACGCGACAATTTAAACGTTCTCGCCTAAATCAGATCAGATCTATATGAGGGAATGTTTATCTATATGAGGGAATGTTTATCTATATGAGGGAATGTTTATCTATATGAGGGAATGTTTAATTTGTTTTGGTTTTTATCGGTCGCACAATCAATATCCGATACGTACTTAAATGTATTTATCAACTTAATTTCAACTAAGCGTGGAAACAGCAAATGGAAAGATACTAGGAATGGGTTAAAGAGCTAGATATAAATTAGTCATATTATTCTTTAAAGCAATTAATGGTCAAATAGATATATACCCATGAATATGAACTCATCAAAAGTAATAAGAAAACTAGGAACTCAGATAGTTACACATTTCACATCCCTGACTCTAAGAATGATTGCCATATGCATTCTTTCTTCCCAAGCACTGCAACATTGTGGAATAAATTGAAGCCAGATTTTAGAAGTACGGTAGCGAAAGTGTTGATACCTTAAACATAGGCTACAATATGACATACTTAGATCTACAAACAGTTAGTTAACTAATAAGATACTTAAAATCAAATACTTCAATTTACTTATCATTTATTTTTATTTTTTTTCCATTTATCTTTTTTTTTTTTAATTTTTTTTTTTTTGCGTATTGACAGTAATACTTAACTTTGTTGAGTTTTATCAGTTTATTTGAAGAAGAAGAAAGCAAAAGAAAAATTAAATATCTGGGGGAGGCATGGTGGTGAGTGAGTCTAAAGATATAGCCAGAGGGAAGGATAGCCTTAAAACGGCCCAATAGATACTAACTATAGAACCGCTTCCTATAGCCTGGCATGGGTAGGGAGGTACAGATATTGATTTTTGGTTAGGGAAAATATGCGACCAATGCGTTGACCCAGAGATATGAAAAGCTTGAAGCAAATGTTTCCGATTTGGACAGAGTGTGAAAGGGGTTATGCCATCGTAGACTTAAAGGTGGACAGAAACAGTTTGTGCCTTCCTGATAATCTACCTATAAGTATGTTCCATTTCACCATGGGGATAGAAGACGGGGCAGTAAGCATGCCAATAAAAAAATCAATCTTTGATTTATCAAATTGATACCAACAACAACAATATGAGAAATGTTACATATGAGAGTGAAAGCAGCCGTGTCATATTCTCATATTTTCTTACAGCTAATCAACGCACATTTATGTGTATGAATGTCTGTAAAATACACGATCTGTACACATGTGCGCCTGCGTGCATTGATATATTTATTACATGGTCTTTCTTCAAAAATAAAAACAACAACATTTTTATTAATTCCTTTTTATCATCTTATCAATAATGAAAATAAAGTGCTTCCATATACATAGATGGTGTTGATAGATGGCCATAACAAAAAAACTCCCTCGTGGTCGTGGACCGTGATAACGTGATATATAATACGATGTGAAATGAAAAAAGTAGTGGTTCAAATATTCCCCGATTCTTACTTGAATTTGATTTTGGCTCTGAGGAAAGGTGGGAGGTGACAAGAAAATGGTGAATGGCCAAATTGAAGACGTAAAATCAAAGTAGAAGGCGAGCAACGGTGATTTTGGAAGGTGAAGCGCTAAACACGTGGAATCGTATTTAAATTCTACGCTAAACAGATTCCATCTATGAATCACATTCATGGACTCCTATCCTTGATCTCGATGATCAAACGCAAAACAAATAATTATATTGTAAAATCTCACAATATTTCGTATTCAAAGCTGGTACGTGTATGTACTTCTAAGGTAGAAGATTCCATCATTTACTACGATCCTGTAATTCAAAAACTAGTCAAGACCCTTTTGATTGCGTGATCAAAGTTCTACCGGATAAATAAACAGTTCTAGAAATTCTCAAACATTTCTCATGCTAATAAAAGGAAAGGAAATTAAAATAAAACAAAACAATCCATACTAACATTTATAAAAAACAAACAAAAACAAACACAAAACGAAAGTAGGCAGCAATTCTCAGGATTGAGCTAAATGTTTTGGATTTTCCAAACGAATAACTAAAAAAAAGAAATACAATTTTTCAAAATTAAAAAATCAACCCAAGGAATCATGCAGAAAAAAGAAACATTCACATTTGAACGACGTCCCATTTAGCATTGCATCACCCACGATACGACTCTCAATGTGATCTCGCTCAATTAACGTACTTTATCAAACAAGTTTTCACATAACGTAAAGGTGTACAGGGAAGACGAATTGATAAAAAGCCGTTTATAAAAATAATGAAAATCACGGTGCACATTTAATCCAATGAGTACTGTTGCAGCTTCCAAATTTGAAGATAAAATGGGACATAAATCTTTTCATATTTCTCCTTTTCCTTTTACATATTGTTCTTTTATCATTATTTTCATTATCATCATCATCATCATTATAATCATAATTATTATTATTATTCCTTCTTCGTTTTTCATAACGTGACCAAAAAAAAAAGCACCAAATTTCAAGGCTGGACAAAAAATTCAAATTAAGAAGCAAAGAAAAAAACAAAACAAAAAAACCCCCGTTAAAACAAAGACCAACTTACTGCTTGCAGAGGATGCTGGGAAAGTGTCAGAACTATCAGAGGTAGTGCTTCCAAGACTTCTAGGCCCTCGGGGTTGACCTCTAGGTGGATTGTCTGCCTTGTGATAATGAACCCAGGCTGTCAGGTTAGCAAGTTGGGCCTCCATTTTTTCAATGCGATTTCTGAAATTGGAAGAGTTTAAACATGAGGTTGAGTATTTCCATATCTACTAAGGGTTCATTGGACCATAAAATTAATTTGTCAAGGTACTTTACTAATCCCGGAGTACTGGACTTAGTCGATAGTTGTCAAGTTGGCTGTTGAAAAAAAAATCAAATCCAATCAAATGATGACTGAGTAACTATGATGGTGTGATCCGATGAAATGTGCTTCACTCTATCATACTGACAAGATCTTCCTCTACCTATAGCCAGGTACCCATTTTACACCTGGGTAAAGTGAGGAAATGTATTTAAAGAGTCTTTTTCAAGAACTCATCATCGTGCCCAACTGGGATTTGAACCAATGACCTTTCGATCACCAGCCCAAATGTCTACCACTAGACCCTGATGCCACATGCATCAATGAGATCTAAGAAGAAAGACCCCTTCACTCAACCATTTATTGACCCCTACAACATATCCGTTCCTTCATTCAAATCTGAAACTCACTAAATATAATCATTCATCCACAACTTCTTCTTCAAATAAACTGACAAAACTCAATCGGATTGAGTATTACTGTCAATACGCAAAACAAACAAAAATATTTAAAAATCTGTGTTTCAAATATTGGATATTATAATTATGTTAGCTAATAAATTATAAGCAGATCTAAGTAATTCATGTTGTAGCTTATCTTTAAGATTATCACCACTTTCGTTACGTCTAATATTAGGATTCAATTTATTCCACAATCTAGCAGTGCTTGGGAAAACAGAATGTCTATGGCAATCATTTTTAGAGACAGGGATGTTAAATGTCTGGGTATCTGAGTTCCTGGTTATCCTATTACTTTTATTTATTCATTTATGGGGATATCTATTTGACCGTTAATTGCTTTAAAGAATATGACTACTTTATTTCTAGCCCTTTGTTCCTCTAAGGGTATCCAGTCCAACTGTTTCATGATATGTATTGTGCTGCCATGCTCATATGAATAATTATAAGTTACAAACTTAATGACAAATTAGCACACATTATTATATATTAAGCATGTCCTAATTTCAATGAATTCATCGTTTCTATCAAGCATGTCCTAAAATACATTGAATACTCAGTTATTGATTCAAATAACATTTTTAGGAAGCATCGTTAGACAATGGACATATTGTATTACATGTAATGAAATTACAGAACTTGCCCTCGTGCCAATGCTAATGGACACTGGGGTTCACCAGGTTGACCTATTGACTCCTAAGACAAGGAAACACGAGATTGATAAATTATTCAGTGGATGAAACTGAAGATGATTGGCAGATAAGGAATATGTTGTACCATTATAGAACAGGAACGCCCTTTTGGCTGCCATTTTAGCCATTGAACTATTCCTGATCAAGGCTCACAAACTGTGTCCCTGATGGGTTACAGATGAAAATGAAATTTGAGTATTGGCAATGGAATGACAATGTGAAATATTGGTAAGAATGAGACTTGTTTTACTAATACATCTCTTAACTGGCTCATGCCATCCGTTATGTCATGTCATCCGTTATGGCCTTCAAATAGAGTACTTCCCCGAGTTTATTAACTTCACGCTTCCTAATAATAATAATAATAATGGCCAGCACTGGTTTGAACTATGGAGGGACCTTTGGCTTGGTAGGCGAGCGCCTTAATCACTGAGCACCCTCCGCTCCCCCAAATAATACCGGTGAATAATATATACAACCAAAATACAAAATCTATTGTCATTTGTATTCTCCCCCAACAAACATCAATATGAGAATTTGGAACAAATTAACACCTGACTTAAAGCGTGCGCCTAATATCAATTCTTATAAAGATCTTATCTCACATTTACGGATATTATCTATCATTATGATAAATAAAAAAAAACAACAACACTGAGCTCGCTTTCAAGACCTGACCTAAACAAAATTATCATGACAATGAAGGGGCATGTAAAGCTGAAAGGCTTTGATGAAAATAATTCATCGACCCTATTTTTTAACTTGAACTTGAACTTGAGAAATCAATCAAACTGAGAATGTTTCTAAACAAAATTTCAACTTAAAGTCCCTCACTTTGTTTTGTTATCATTTGGCGCGGCCGAAAGTGAGCGGGCATACTCTTGGTCTCTCTCCGTAGGAATACGATAACTCTGAGAACGTTGGTACGTTCCTTCAACCGGAGCCATCTGTCCTGGGGCGAAAGCTGGAGAGGTACGAGTGGGGTTTGCCCCCCGAGAGCCATCCCCTGAAATAACAATGAAAATAAATGTCAGCATTACCATGGTTACGATAACATAATAAAAGATAAGATAATATAAGATGAGATAAGATACAAAAAGAAGGCCAAAATAAGATTGTGAACCCAAAAAGAGGGCCACTGAGGGCTAGGAGACCAAAAGAGGGCCACTGGGGGCTAGGAGACTATAAGTGGGACAACTGAGGGCTAGGAGGCCAAAAAAGAGCCACTGAGGGCTAGGAGACTATAAGTGGGACAACTGAGGACTAAGAGGCCAAAAGAGGGCCACTGAGGGCTAGTAGACTATAAGTGGGACAACTGAGGGCTAGGAGGCTATAAGTGGGACAACTGAGGACTAGGAGACTATAAGTGGGACAACTGAGGACTAGGAGACTATAAGTGGGACAATTGAGGGCTAGGAGGCTATAAGTGGGACAACTGAGGACTAGGAGACTATAAGTGGGACAACTGAGGACTAGGAGGCTAAAAGAGGGCCATTGAGGGCAAGGAGACTATAAGTGGGACAACTGAGGACTCAGAGGCCAAAAGAGGGCCATTGAGGGCAAGGAGACTATAAGTGGGACAACTGAGGACTAAGAGGCCAAAAGAGGGCCATTGAGGGCAAGCAGACTATAAGTGGGACAACTGAGGACTAGGAGGCCAAAAGAGGGCCACTGAGGGCAAGGAGACTATAAGTGGGACAACTGAGGACTAGGAGACTATAAGTGGGACAACTGAGGACTAGGAGACTAAAAGAGGGCCATTGAGGGCAAGGAGACTATAAGTGGGACAACTGAGGACTAAGAGGCCAAAAGAAGGCCATTGAGGGCAAGGAGACTATAAATGGGACAACTGAGGACTAAGAGGCCAAAAGAGGGCCATTGAGGGCAAGGAGACTATAAGTGGGACAACTGAGGGCTAGGAGGCTATAAGTGGGACAACTGAGGACTAGGAGGCTATAAGTGGGACAACTGAGGGCTAGGAGGCTATAAGTGGGACAACTGAGGGCTAGGAGGCTATAAGTGAGCCAACTGAGGGCTAGGAGGCTATAAGTGGGACAACTGAGGACTAGGAGGCCAAAAGAGGGTCACTGAGGGCTAGGAGACTATAAGTGGGACAACTGAGGGCTAGGAGGCTATAAGTGGGACAACTGAGGGCTAGGAGACTATAAGTGGGACAACTGAGGGCTAGGAGGCTATAAGTGGGACAACTGAGGGCTAGGAGGCCCAAAAGAGGGCCTACTTTGGGCCCTGTCAACACTGACCTAGAAAGATAAACAGAAAAAAGATCTTTAAGCCCTTTTGGCTTAACATTTAGGTCAAACAATAACAATGCAAGTTTCACAACGTGTCACATCACACTCACGTGAGTCATAAATAGGTCCCATAGGTCTCGGATGTTGCATCGCATTGGGTACACGCCCACCTCGCATGTAGGCTTGTTGGGCGACGTGGGCAGGGACAGCATAGCCATACTGGTTGGAAGGCAGAGTTTCATACGTCCCAGCTGGATACTGTCCTCTGTGGGCTGCTGGAGTCGGTGGACCAACGGTTTCATAGTAGTTAGATGCCGGTTCACGATAGCCCGGATTTATCTGTCTGTTTTCGGGAATGGGATTAAGGGGACCTCTTTCCGGTGTTGGCAACCGGTCAGGGGAGTGGGAGTACCTGATTCCAGAAACGATGAAATGAAATAGATAGAACGTTAAAATGCTGCGTTGTGTGATGAGAAGCGATTTTACCGAAAAGAAGCGCAAGTTTTCAGGTACGCTCTATTTATAAAGAAAACCTTTCT
Source organism: Aegires albopunctatus (assembly GCA_032466395.1). Taxonomy (NCBI): domain Eukaryota; kingdom Metazoa; phylum Mollusca; class Gastropoda; order Nudibranchia; family Aegiretidae; genus Aegires; species Aegires albopunctatus. The sequence continues at coordinate 4,038 of JASKDV010012556.1, read as the reverse complement.
CCATTGCATAAATAAATGAAAATAATCTTAAACACAGATTAAAGCAGCATTCTATGAATGTAAAAAGATTTTTTAATACATTGTGTATTCAAATGTGTACTGACGTTATGATCGCTTTTCTTTCATAAGAGTAATGTTTGGTCAACATAACTTATCCAACTTATAAAGAGCGTTAAAATTTTTTAATAATCCTTCTCAACCCCCTGGGGGGCATACAGAGGTACGACCCAATGAAAGGCGCTTCACTCTAGCATACTGACAAGATCTTCCTCTACCTATAGCCAGGTAACAATTTTACACCTGGGTACAGCGAGGAAATGCATGGAAAGAGTCTTTCCCAAGAACTCAACATCGCATCAAACCGAGATTCAAACCTGGGACCTTTCACTCACCAGCCCAAATGTCTATCACTAGAACACGATGCCACACAAATATTATTAAAATTACCGTTATTAACGTTATTAATGAAAGTGAAGTTATGGTATAAAATAGGTACAGTCGAACCCGGTTATACTGAAATCAGAAATACTGAAATATCGGTTAAACTGAAACTAAAAAAAAAATGAATTTTTTCTATATCAATAGACTGGTTAATCTGAACTAAGCCCACTTATATTGAAATATTTTTCGGCTTGTTGAGAACAGAAATCACAGAAATCCTTAATCAAATGTCAAAACCGACACCAGTCACAAAGAAACTTATACAAAAAAAGAAAGACTGAAAAAAAAAGAAATATAAAAACCATTGTAATGCAGTGAATGGCTGTCGCAAATCCTCATACAAAATGGCTGATACATTTTGTCCTTTCCATTGACGTGAATATCATCCGAAACACCATTATAGCTTACTAAAATACCTCTACACAGCGATGTTGCATCATTGTCAGTTATACTGAAATTTTTAGACATTTCTTTGAGTTTCAAGAATAGGCGGGTTCAACTGTACAATCATTCTTTTTAACATTAAGTCGTTATCAAGAAAATTTTACTCCTCAAGCTGATATTCATGCAGATGCAAAAAAGTGAATCGTCAAACAAGAAAGACGGTAGCGCGTTACGATTCCCTTTTGTTTTCTTTTTTTCTTTAATTGACATGCATACAAAAGAAATGTTTAGCATGATTTCACCAAAGTAGAAATATAGATTTCAAAATTTGCTCAGATCGTGTAAATCAAAAATATATAATATAAGACAAATGCAAAGATATTAATGGAATGCTTCTGTTGTTGTTGTTATATTGAATTCTACCTATTTCCACTATTTTGGTGATATAAGGATTTTCCAAGACTGCCTTGTAAACAGCCAAGGGTTCTTTTACATGCGTAAATTATACACATGGGACCTCCGATATTATAGTTCATGTCCGATAGGACTTGGCACTCTTTATCCTAGCAACTTAAGAATAGGAGGCAGAGGGAACCCCAAAAAATATTTTGGATTTCAACTTCAAGCCTGCACGGGTTTGAACCAGGGAACCTTGGCTTGGCAGGCGAGCGCCTTAACCACTGAACTATCCACTCGCCCCCTCGATGTAGAAGAGCAATTTCTTTGTTTACACTTAATTTCGTTGACAGTTGAATAAATGTCAAATACTTTGTCAGCGTAATCAGATGGTACATGCAGAAAAATATCCGGAGTTTGAATTCTTTGAAAACATACCACACCTTAGTCAATCAATCAGTTTTCGAAAAATCATTCACGTATATCATGCTTATTCTATTTACAAAAAAAAAAAAAAAAAGAAAGAAAGAAAGAAAGAAAACACCATTCCTATAAATAACGCATTAATAGTAAACCTACGCAATTTATTATACAGAGATTCCCTGGCAGGCCGTTCCTTTACAAAACCCATTTGAACCCCCTGCCTGGAGGTATACAGAGGTGCACAGTAATAAACGACGCTTTTCTCTAGCTTACTGACAAGATATCGATTTACCTAGAGCCAAGTACTCATTGTACACCTGAGTAGAGCAAGGAAAATGTATGTAAAGAGCCTTTCTACGTCTAAAGATACAGTACAAGTAATTAAGCATTGGGTTTTCTGAATACCAATCAAAGTGTTTTTCTCAATGCCACAACCCTGGTCTAAAGAGAACATCAATATGTCAACTCACGATAATGATTATGGGTGCGCACTATTAGTTTTAAATGCAGATTCTCTGAACATCCATGATCAGAAATAAGTGAGTCATTAAAGTGTGACGTCAAACCATTATTAATGACAAAAAATCACAAACTTGCAAACCAAAAAGCCCTTACGTACCCTTAACTTATTTTTTCCCCTGTCAGCTTCAATAGCCAATGTTACCGAGATTAGTGAGTGCTTTCTTTACAAAAGTTTATTCATGTTGGCAGATTATCAATTTACAATTAATTAATTGGTACTCCTTGAAGACACTGCTTCCACTAATCTTGTAATGAACTCTTTTCTTTCTAAATTTGAAAACGTCAATATCTCACAAGAGGTATGGGCTTTTGGCAGCTTCAAAACGGAAATTCCATAAAATAGCGAGGGTCTTAGCATGTTTGTGAATTTTTGCCATTGTTAAATATTAGTAAACTCACACAGCAAGCTTTGGTTATGCCCTCAGATTAAAGTAAGTCATGCCCACAGATTAAAGTAAGTCATGCCCTCAGATTAAAGTAGGTCATACTCACAGATTAATGTAGGTCATACCCACAGATTAAAGTAAGTCATGCCCACAGATTAATGTCGTCATACCCTCAGACTAAAGTAGGTCGCACCCTCAGACTAAAGTAGGTCATACCCACAGATTAAAGTTGGTCATAACCCACAGATTAAAGTTGGTCATGCCCACAGATTAAAGTTGGTCATGCCCACAGATTAAAGTTGGTCATGCCCACAGATTAAAGTTGGTCATGCCCACAGA